>KZ062128.1:168641-213311 GCA_002091835.1 Anopheles maculatus
CGTTCTCCCGTTGCTGAACTTGAACTTTTCGGACGACACAAATTCTGCAAACACAGCTGAATCATTAATTAATGTCCGATGGTTCTCTGGCGTCTTGATGGTACCAAATTTCACAACAGCCAACACCCTTCATTTAGAACGAAGTTGGTACGTTGGTCCACCGAGAGGTCCCCGTAAAGAGGTGTAAGAATGTGGCACCTTGATGAAGCCGGGGTGTGCTGCCGTGGTGTTTGCATTGTGCTCCACTACTCTTCTACATCTCCCGGTGGGGTGGAGGTTAATTCGCTAATGCTGATGCAGCACATTATTATCATAATTTTCGCTTCCTAGAATTACTGCGCACAACCTTTTCCAGCGGGTATTTATTATGGAGCACCCGTAATTAATGCTTCTTTGTCCAGGGCGACCCATAATAGGGCCCTCCGGGTAGCTTTTGGGGCCGGATGACTGGAGGTCTTAAAGAACGCAAAGACGCAAATCGCCGTCGGTTGGTGGTGGACACTCCCCCGACAACCAGAGAATAAAGTTCCGGCCCCTGTATCACCCTGTATCGAGGCGGGAGAAATTGGCAATTGAATCGAGATTAATTGCCAAAGGGACATTCCGAACGGTGCTTACCAAACACGTTCCCATGTGAGCAGTGCCAGATAATGTGCCACGGCAAACGGTTGTTGGACTATTGGAACTATCACAAATCCCAGATTCGCCCATCCCATCCATCGGCTTAATCTCAATTTTGTCTCGAATGCCTCACGAGACTGAGCGCTCGTGCCATCGGAAGCTCGGGTGATTGAATCAGTCCGGCGCGTGAGTGGTGTGGAGGAAAGAATGTTTGCGAACCGGTAGCATAAATTATCGCCAGCCATTATTAGACGTTCCGGGGTGCCGGTGGGATGCTATTGTTTGGCATTAATCAGATTCGAGAACGAGATTTTAAGGAAGGCGTGTGAATTCAGTGATACCATTGAGATTATGATTGTGGCATACAATATTTCAATTATACTGTCGTGTCTCGGGCGTGAGGGCACTCTAATTCATCAGAATTCCGAGCTCCAGAACCTGCTGGATGGCTAGCGTTCTGTTAGGAGTCTTGTAAAAATCCTTAATCCCTTTAATCCGGTTGAAAATGTGTTTCCAAAGAAATACAAAAATCAATTTCCGTTTTTGCTCAATATTACTCTACAACAATCAACCTCCAAGCTCGACCGACAGCTGCACTTAACCCTCACAACAAACAAACTTTCTTCACATGTCTGGTTTGTGGTCTGGAAGGATCGGATCTGCTTCATTCTTCCTAAAAGGCAAGCATCCTTCTCTTAATGAAACGCTTTTCATCTTCGATGCACCCGAACCGTGTGTCGGGGAAGAATGGTTTACTTTTTAAATCAACTAAAGTGCCCTAAAGCGCCACTGTACCCAAATCCTTCCTATAATCCGCATACAAATCCTTACTCCAACTAAGGCACTCCGGTGCTCTCCTACTCCGGTTAATCGTCTCGGTGCATCGCCTGGAGCTTTCGTGGTGCAGTGCTGTCAGTGAAAGCTTGTGGGAAAAATTATTCAACTCATTGTTTCGCTTGATGTACATACTTCCTGCTGTCTGTTCCATCTGTACATGGTGCACATATCGCTTGCCATCTCCATTGTTTTTCTTCAACCTTCAATCTACTTTAGCTTTAAATCTGCCCACACAGAGAACACAGTATCGAGCTACCCAAAATCACTGCACTCACATCGCTGGTGCTCGACTAATCTCTTTGCCGCTCCAAAACAATCGCCCAAATTCTTTTCACAGCAGATTACTTCACTGATCCTGTGCTGTGCCTTGTGCAGTGGAGAAAGTTTTCCACTCCGAATGTCAATCGAGCAGATGGAATAAATGAATGGATTGCAATTTCCGATCGACAGCATTCGACTATCCGGAACATTTCATTTGTAACGCCATCATCGGAAGGTACCACACCACACACACACACACACACAGCCAAGTCGTGCTCGACGACAGCTGTCGATTGTTGTCTTCGCTCTGTGTGTCACAGCGGATGGTCAAACCGGGCATTGTTTGTTACAGCTTCTAGTTCTGGGTGGGAAGCAGCCGAAACAACAGCAGAAGCACAGCACTCCGGACCGGAAAATGGGAAAATAATACGTACAAACTTTTGGCGAGCAATCTTACTACATTTGTAACGGGTGCGCCCGGGTATATGGGGACGATCGATTGTGACCTTCCTGTTTTGCTTCATCTGCACCTGATTTCCTGATTTGTGCCAGAAACAACAAGGAGTCCCAAGTGCAAGGAACGCTTTTTTGTTTTGTCTAAAACGACTCCATAACAAAGATGGAAAACGGATGAAATCCATTGCAATACATCCAGAGAAAACTGGATGATCCTATCACCCTCTCTCTCTCTCTCATATGTCCCCGCGTATCAACGGACTTGATCTGGCATCAAGTGTCCTCTAGTGTAGTGCATCACCACCACCACAACCGTTGTTCTAAAATATCCACACAAAAAAAGCACGAACATCCTTGGAACAAGACACTTTGCGGAGGGCAGCGACTCGATTGTCGGGCATACGGTTGTCGGGATTTGTTTCGGTTCCCTTTGCCGGCGTTAAGAAACTGGAAGCGTCAGTCAGGGTGATAGTAACAGGAAGGATTTCATCAACCGCTCACAAACTCAAGCACAGAACGCTCGAGCTTATCTTCGTTCAGCTGCACGAAAACCAAATTGCTTCTTCCTGCCGTTTGCTTGTCAGCGTTGGCCGTGCTCCGGACTACTGGCAACTGCTGTAAAGGCAAACAAAGACGTTTACCGGGTACTGTTACGCTTCTGCACTACGCTGTGTACCGATTGCTTTCGGGGAACCAGCCGTTCGAACGAACATATTTCAAATGGTGCTTTGTGTTTCGGGCAAAAATGGGTTACGCTTAGCTTAATGTGTTGCGGTAGGTCATCAACTGATAACTGCTGGGTTTTTGTTGGAAAATAGACAACGGGATTATGGTTGTCAGTAAAAAGTAATTGTATTAAAAGTTGCGCTTGAATATAGTTGGAATACGGTGAAAAGAACACTGTGAGATGAACGCTTTAAGTTAAGTTTAAGTAATGCTGTGAAGGGAAGCTGAATGAGCATATCCAACCAAGGTACGATTAAGTGAGAGATTGGAGTCCAGAATTTCGAGACTGTTCTTTGGATACCGAAATTCAATTGAAACCACCTATGATGGAATGTTAAAGAATGCTATACCAAATAATTGTATACGGCATGCGGATAGGTTCTCAAACACTTTACATCCAGGTCGCAAGGAAATTTTGCGACAATTGGCTACTGGGAACTTTCCAGCAGATTTTCCAAAAAGCATTTTTGACATGTGGCAAATCAATGTGCTTTGCGTACAGCATCTCGAAGTAAGCAGTCCATTAAATGCTCACAACACCAGTCCTACCGGGAAGATTCTTCGTAACATGGACAGCAAATTTGAGGATACTGGTCTGCACCCAAGATTCAACAAGAATACTCCGATTGCAGTTAGATGGACAACATCCGATATTCGATTACAATATTTGGACCTCTCGCTATCATAAGATACGACGTGTGTTTACTCATTAGATTTGGAATCCTCAAAATAAATGATCTCTACTTCAGCGGTAGGGCTGATTCCTGGATGAAAAAGATAGCACCAAGTCGCTATACATCCCCAGAACTAGTTGGTGTATATTTCACCAGGTCAATGATTCTAGTGGTCTTAACTTTGCGACAAGTAAAGCAGAGACAATCTATCACTGAACTTTAACACAACATCCTCGAGAAGTCTAGTCCAGCCATTACCCTATTCCTTGAGTTACCCGTAAGCTGGATACTATGTCTTGCATAGAGGAGACGGTCCGTTCAGGATTAGATATCCGGTCCTACCATGTGAAGACCGATGCTACTTCCACCTTGGCTGCTAGACCACCTAAAAATTGATCACCCAACCAAGCATATCTGATGCTATCAATTCAATTATTATTGTCCCTTGAAGGATGACACTATTGATCCTGATCGTCCAAGATGAGATCTTCTAGAGTTCCACCCGGGTCGTCAAATGATACAAATTGTGTGCCAGATGTGTGCCAGATATCTTCATTTAGCTTACTTTATGTAGCCTAAACATGCTTGAACATATTATGAATAACACGATGCATACTCTCCCTGATTGTCACCCATGAAAAGTTAAACGCGCCCATCAAATTCCTTCTCGCAAATTATTCACCAGCTTAACACCTTCAACGGCACGGATTATTTAATTTTAATATTAACCCACAACGCACCAAAAGCCCTTAACTCTCCTGCCAATATTCTGCCCAACGCTAGTGCAACAAAAAGCACAGCAGCCTGTGTATCTTCCCTTCGACACACTCAAACCACAACCACACCGCGTTAGCAGCTGATGGATTGAAAAACGTTCGAAATTAAAATGTGAAATATTCAACACATCGTAAAAAACGCACACACCGAAACAAAACAGCCCGGGCAACATAAACGTCTCCTCTGGCGGGATAAGGTGGGAGTCAGAAGAAAACCACAAACCATGTTTCAGCTTTCGAGCGTACTCATGTGTGTGTGTTTTTGCTCTACCCAAAATATGCTTAGCTATGCAAACTAACAATCGAAAGCAGTGTTGGCGGGAACAAACAGAAGAAAAAAATATCGCACATCGGTCGCTTTATGGATTGTTGTCGAGTCGAGTGACGCAGGAAGTTTTATTCGCCGCGCGCTCGCGCTTATACCCACGATGACAAACGCGACAAAGCGCGGGCTAACGTGTTAGGAGCGCGTTCGTTCCCTTTTTTCCACGGCAAAAGGGAAATTGTTTTTGTTTAGTTTCCTATGCTTCAAATTGAGCAGGATACTTGCGCTTTCCCCATTTTGTTCGTCTTTACTGTTGCTGCTCCGCAGTAAACAAGCGGCGAACAAGGGCCCAGTGACGATGACGTCGTGGAAAAGCGAAAAAAAAAACACATCGGCCAGAACATATCAGCGCCACTCGTACGCGTTTTGTTTTGCTCCATCAGGCCCGCGAGTCTCCGGGCCGCATCTTATCTCGAGGGACTTTTCCCACCCGGCACCCGGGTGGGCATATCGAGTGGGCGTGCGAGATTTAGATCGTGCATCTTTTGCGCTCCACTTGCACGAATGATAAATTATGCACGATATGTACTCTCATCAGCCGAAACGACATCGTTCTATCATTCACCGTTCGATGTTGCTGCTGCTTCAGGAGTGTGGAGATCGGCAAGAATGGCGAAGGACGTGGATCGCCAGCCGAAGCGAACAAGAGAGAAAAAAGATGTCGAATGTTCGAAAATTTTCCACCCTGCAACAACAACCACTACAACGATGCTGACAAGGGAACATTCGAACCAGCTGATCTCGACGTCCGACGTCTCCTTCCCCACATTCGCGTCCCATTTTTGAAGATGTTTGTACATTTTTCCATTTCCACTACGAAACCCCCCGCTAACAACAACAACACCCGCAGCAGCAGCAGCAGCCCTAGAACAGCTTCCGTAAGCCCAGATTATGCTTTGGCCAAGTCATTTCAGTGCTTGTGCACCGTCACGTGAAGCTCAGCTGCTCAAGATCTCTTCCCCGAATCCTTTGCCGACGGTGTGAGGTGTTGCTTTACTAGCAGGCACCAGGGCAAACACTTCAACCTACTCCTTACAGGCGGACCATATAAATAGCAACACTGGAAACTTAGAAACCGGGTGTCGGAAATGGATCACGTACGAATTGAATCCGGAATCCGAAGGACGCGACCTGTCTCATTTTTCCAAATGTCAACTGACTCACACACCCTCGGGGGGCACCTGCAATCCAATGGGTCACGGATGAATATTTCATTTCCGCGTTTTACAGCGCCATCATTTAGTTCTAGCGCCGGGTTTTTTCCACCCGATTCGCTTCACGTATGGTGTCGTAATGAATTACTTCTTATGCAAATATCTTCGCCTACCGGCTTTCTTTTCCGGTTTAAAGGGAAGGATGATAATCGCGTGACGGATCAACCCCCGTTAGCGGGAAGAGATGTTTTGTGGGTTGTTAATGTTTTTTCGAGGTTTCGGTACTTCATTTAGGGATGTTAAGGAAGGCATAGCGAGCGTTACGTTAATGGCTGCATTTTATTGCGGTGAAGATGTGCTTCACATGTCCAATGACTTGCAATGGTGTTTCTCAATCAGTGGAAGAGCGCCAATTTACGCTGTTCTTAGATTGGTTGATGTCTTGCATCTTCATATATTGTTTACTTGGCAGTGTGAATTCCTACGTTATATGTCGAAATGTCCAGAAAAACAGTCCTGCAAAAATGTATCTCTTGATCCTTCAATTCCTCAATCTAGCTGTCCCAAAAAGACCTAGCATATTAAGCCTAGTTTTTGTATATCAAATGAGAAGAGAAGGACCAAGAAACTAATCTTGTCAACTATTTCCCATGACAATAAAGTAGTTTTTGCCTCGGCGTAGTGTCATCGAATGACCGAATAATGTCCTTAAATCAAGGTTTAATCAAAGTATAGTTTCGGTATAGACATGATTTGGTTATCAGTCGCTTCAAAAGCTTCACAGTCTTGTATTGCTGCTTTGGTCCTCGATTTCGCAAACGGTCTAGTGCCGTCGTCTACCAATCCAACATCCTGGCCTTTTTTGTGGACGTATATCAACTTCAGCCTATCACATCTCCTCTATGCATATTAAGTTGGGTCGTCCAGTACGATTCTCATAACATAACCGTAGCCTGACGTCTCCTCTATTGTTCTTTCACACACAAAGAGCCTAAATGCTTCTGAACGTTTTCCTCTCCAACTCGTCTAAGAGGTATTCAAAAGTCTTATATCACCCTTTTAACATCTCCCCTGATGGTTTCTTCAGAGTAAAGTTCAACAGGATTTTTAGACCAAAGAGACGCCATAAATCTGTTCTCATATTTTCAAGACCTCAGATCAAATTTCAAATGTCTTAGGCATGTATATTTTAAAATTACATGAGGGTCTTACATGAGGGTCAAAATGTCAGGGAGAACTTCGAATAAATCATTTAAATAATGCAGGACTTGTAATATATTGAGATTAACATGGCAAAGATTAGTATTGTGCCTTCTTTAGAAAATGTTTGCAGTCATTAAATCAATTATTCTCTTGTAACGTGTGCAATGGTTATGATAGTTTCAATATAGATGAGATAGTGTAGACTAATAAGATCCTACAAATTATTCAACTTTTTTTTGCATTTTAAGTATGACTGGCATGACTACAGGAGCTTCATAAAATTGTATAACTATTCATCGCATCCCTAAATCTCACACATCGCAGATACACCAGCACCGAAACCAGATAAAATATAAAATTCATACGTGAAACAAGCAATAACCTAACCTCAACACAACACAAGTGCAAACTTTTGCCCTCAAAGCCCACATTCCAATGGCTTTGCTGCAACATGCTACAACACCTACCGCATGAGCTCGCGGTATTAAGATTAACATGGCGAAGATTAGTATTGTGCCTTCTTTAGAAGATGTTTGCAGTCATTTAAGTAATTATTCCCTCATAACGTGTGCAACTTTGGTTATGATAGTTACAATATAGACGAGATAGTGTAGACTAATAAGATCCTACAAATTATTCAACTTTTTTTTTGCATTTCATGTATGACTGGCATGACTACAGGAGCTTCATAAAATTGTATAACTATTCATCGCATCCCTAAATCTCACACACAGCGCAGATACACCAGCACCGAAACCAGATAGAATATAAAATTCATACACGAAACAAGCAATAACCTAACCTCAACACAACGCAAGTGCAAACTTTTGCCCTCAAAGCCCACATTCCAATGGCTTTGCTGCAACATGCTACAACACCTACCGCATGAGCTCGCGGAACAAAACAGTGCAACCACCACAAGCAGTTTATATCCTTTTTCCATAACAACAGAAAAACCCGCCAGACCGGTTCTATGCACGCGTTACGGATTATTAGTCATTCTTTATTTTCACTTATCCTTTTTCAAACCACGCGCAGTTGCATCGCTACCGCAGCTGATGCAGGCACGGTTATCGTACCAGCGTACCAGCGAACCGGTTGCGGTTATCCCTCTTCGTTACGATTCACGAATCATTTCCCACGCGTGGGTTATTGTGCCACGCTGAGCGGAGTTTTCCTCTTTTTTTGTTTTGTTAGCCCCGTGCTATAGCTCGTGTGGTCGCCGAGAAAGTTTCATCCCGCAGCCCAGTGGCAAAATGAAGCAGCTTTTCACCGCAGCAGCAACAACTTTAGCCGTCAGCAGTGTGCTTGAACTCGTTACTCGCACAAGGAACAGTTTGTCTCATCCGATTGAGCATATTTTGCTGCCGGCGGGGGGCTTTTTATAACGCTTTTGCTGCCAAAGGAAATCTGATCAACACACATAAAGGCGGTGTTAATGAGCTGCTTCTTCCATCTTTATTTCTCATCCTTCTCATTTCAATGGTTAGAAATCGGACGTAGACAGTGCCGTAATTGGATGCCTTGACCGAGCAATAAAAGCACACTGATAAAATGTTAGCACCCCAAAGCACAGTCACAATTTACTCACCTGGCCGACGGTTTAATGGCGTGAAATCGAAGGATATATCAATTGTGTACTGGGCGCACTCCCCAAATAGAACAATGTTGTTGTGTGTTGGCTTCGGTCGCCGATGCTTATCTTGACATACCACGATCGGCAATCGGCCGGCAGCAGTGTAGCAATCGCAATAAAACTCGACCAGCGCAAGCTCATAAAACTCTACCGCCCATCCACAACAGTTCACGGTTGACCACAATCGCGACACCAACCAGGCAAGATGGTCAAGCAAATTCATCCAACCAAGACGTATCGCCCCGGCACATTGCACGAACCGATTGCATCGTCGTCGATTCGCAAACGGGCGGGGGGAGATTCTCGAATCCGTATCTTTGCTTTTGTGCAATTTTTAGTGTCGATTTTTTGGTTCGGTTATAAAATGGTTTTACGATTGTTGTTGAAGCGCGAGTTGAAGGGAAGAAAACTCCCCGGGTTCGACGGTTCGTCGAGTTTTACATGAACCGTGACAGCGCAAAATTGCACTTTCTTGACCATTTAGGATGGTTTTGTTTGGTTGCTTGGGGTTTCTTCTGCTGTCGTGATGGACTTAGAGATATATAGGGGCGAGATGTGCATTGTGTTGGATAATAAAACAACACTGTTGATAGGTGTTTGACGAAAGTGGTCCAGGTTTTGTTTTCCCTCCATTGTAGATGAAGTTACAATCTGTGATATACAAAGCTAAGAACATTGTTTGCTTTGAATGGTTTATCCAGACGCTGCCACACTTATGACAAAGTTTTCAGATAATACCAGAGATTATTCAGATATTGTAATAGATAATTAAGGACTTTTGATGCTCCAGTAATGACGCTAAAGTACGCAATTCACACTCTAACATGTTCTTCTTGAAGGACAGATAGGTATTTTTTAATTTCTAATACCTGTTTAGTTGCTGCTTCAACTTGCTTCAAGCTTTCGAACAAGACAGAAATGAATGAAGTTGAAACATTATTGAACAGATCGTATAAGAAGTTGGAGTACATGAATGTACTTTATATTTGATGCGTTCTTCACCCAAAATCAAGTCACCATGATATTCAAAGCTCATAAGATATTCTATAATCGGAAATCTCTAACGCTATAGCTTAGTCGGCTTTCAGATCAGAGAGAGTTCACTCTAGCATTATTAAGAAATGGTATTATTGTATTATTATTTACCAAAATTTCTTTTCAAATGTCTTTTCCCTTTGTATAAAACAGAAAACTACAATGTACGCAATCCAGATTATCAGTAATATAGTCTAATTCAATTGCAAATGACAGTTTTCCCCCAGGAAGTTATAATGACTTACTACAAACAATTAATTCTCTCTCAAACGATCGTAGCAACTCTAAAGAACACACCGCTCGACAGCCGGACATTCTAGCGCCGTCTGCAGCAGACCATAATAAACAAACAATTTGCACCACAGTTCTCCGGAACGATTTTGAAGATAGCATCAAACATGATCCGACTGTCGGTAGCAACGGTGGCAAAGCTTTAACGCCCGAGCATTCCTTTTTTTTGGCCCAAACGCCCAGTAACTACGCTGCATCCCTCTACACATACCGCTGATAAAGTCATTTTAAAACATGCTTTTGCTTCTCACCGAAAGCGAGGCGGTACGGTTGGCCGCGTCGTGGAAAAGCCGGAATAAAACCACATCCAGCACGATATATCGCAGAACACTTGAAACCATCTGCCGGCCCATTATTGTCCAATTTATGCGACGGTTCCTCATTAACCGACGGAACTAACGAGCCACTAGGGTGCCGTTCGGAGGCTGCTGGTGCCACAGCATTTGCCCAACAGTTTTGTTGGGCCCCAGTGCGACACCACCATATCAACAAACAGACACGGACGACACAGGCTCTGGCTGGTGTCATGGCAGCGAAAAAAAAAACACTGCCAACACCACGCTCGACGGAGGAATTCCTACCACCACCCCAAAAAGGCAGCCATCGACACTCGTTCGAGTGTATGGGTGGCACCGCACAGGCAATGACAACATTAACCCTGCCGACAAAAATTGTCGGTGTCCTTCAACCAGCGGCGCCATCAAAACTCTGGCAACATATTCAAAGCTCGGGAAGCGGATAGTCCACCATAACCATGGCCCATGGGCTGACATGTTCTACCACCGGCAAGGAACGGTACCGATGGGTTCCAAACACTCAACACTCAAAAAAAAAAGAGGTTAAACCAATGCAAATCCGGAATCAGGATAAATTAAATCCCATTAAAAAAATAAATTACTTCACAACATAATTATATCAACACAAGCATCCGTCGTACACTCAGCTCTCTCGTTCTCTCGTTCCGTTTCGTGCTGGTTTACTGAAATGGTGGTGCGAAATGGTACTTTTGCCCAAAAACCGTACTTCAACGTCCATCGGTTGGGATGTTGTCCCACTGTGAATTGAATTGGACTTTTGGTTCATTTACATAGCACAACCTCTTGAATTTTGTGGCAATGTGGAACGAGAAGGATTCACACTTGACTGATTGAGATTTTTTTTCGTTGTACCATGTTTTTTAAAATAAAACTGTCTATCATTCTTTTTTTGTGCAATACAATTTTGTTACCTTTAATCAATGGAAAACATTTTTAATCCCTCAAACCAATGCTCTTTTACGTTTTTGTTATTATGATATAAATACCACCATTAACCGCATCATTAAATGCGTACGTTTTTTTTTTTCTTCTGGGAAGCTGTCAATTAAGCTTGATTTTACACAAACTTCAAACGGAAACACAAAATCACATCCCTCGAAAGCCCCACTGTTTGCTATTATTATGCGTTTGTTGTTTAGCATCAACGGTACGTACGGTGCATCAAACACCATGCGTCTCCATTGATGTGTGTTGCAGCTGGAAAATTTTGTTACACAAAAAAAACGCCTACTTTGACCCATGTAACGATACAGGGACAACAACAACAACAACACGAGCTACATCCTGTTCGATCACCGTGTTTCCCGTTCCATAGCCAAAACAAAAACACGTTCAATCCATTTTGGTTGTTGTTTGGAACATCGCACAAACACATTGTACACACAGAACATTGGGGTTGGTTTTGGGGCTACGGTAGGCTAACTTCCTGGCCATATTCTAAACACGAACCCACTGCCACTGACCATGTCCATTCGCGCGTGTATTCCACAACACGTAGCGTTCCACCTGTGTGGTGGTAGTGTTTGTGGTTGACTTTTTAATGGATTAAAACCGCCGGTCCGGGCGAAAAACCCGACCGTAACCGCGTACTATTTGCTGTACGCGCCTACCTGTCAGCTGCTGTGTGTGTGTGTTTGTGTGCTTTTAGTTTTCTGTTTCTGGTCAGTGCGCTTGGAAGCGTTTCATGGTTTTCTTTTACGCTGGTAAAATTGCATCATACGGGCGAATATGGACAGAATAACACAGTGCACGGTACTCGATGCAATATTACCTGACCTGGATCGTATTCTGGCGTCACAAAGTTGTACTTTATAAGCAACGTATTAAGTATTTTGTTATAAATTTACGTTCTCTTGTATAAAATTGTTAATTTGTTATCTGTATGTAGCTTATTTCTTCCTTCTTGTCGATGGTCTTTATGCAAATATGTTAAATTGTCCATGAGTTTCTTATTTTTAACTAAGCAATAACAATGTTTAACAATATTATCAGGTCTTTAAGTAAATTTTAACGGCTTTTATACATGTGTTGTTTACTTAAAACTTTTACTTTAGTAAAATCTGTCAACACTGTTATTTTTAAGTGTCATCTTCTGAGTTTGTTTGGCCCTTGCTGTCATTACAACAATTAGTAAACAAAGCATTTTCTGCGTGGTGACAAAATGAATACATTCGTTCCAGAAAAAAGTGATTTTTCGGGAAATTCTCCTACATTACTTGTGATGAAAACGTCGTCTACCAAGACCCATCGTATTTATCAAATTAATTTATAATATGAAGGCCGAGGGCCGTATTGTCAAGACCCATCGTTTATTGAAGGGATATTATGGCGATCACGCTATATAGGAAAGATCGTGCCTGAGGTTGTTTCAACGGTTTACAAGTAGTAATATTAATATGAAAGACGAAGAATGCTCCGGACGGCCAACAAAGTACGAAAATCGAAAACATGAGACAGCACTTGATGAAGACCCGACCCAAACACAGACTCAGATGGCAAATACGTTTGGTGTTACTCAGCCAACCTCCTCGATACCCAATCGGAACATTCATGGCACCAAGGTAATTGTGTGAAATTGGTGGGACCTGCTGGATGTGTTGTACCACGAAGTGCGAAGTGCAGAGACTAAAATGGAATGTTTTACCCCATCTGCCGTATAGCCCAGATATTGCGCCATTAATGTCTATCCATTTAGGTGTTAAAGTTTTGTTATTCTATTTCAAACAATTTTGTACTTGTAATTAATAAGTTGGAGTTTAAAATCTCTTCAAAAACGTTTCAAATTAGTGATAGTATTTGTAAGCTATCTTTACCTTTCTTTGGTTTGGCTCCATTAGGGAAAAGCGATACATTTTTATCACGTTTCTTCTTATTAATAAACATTTTATTTAATTATCCTTCATTGTTCATTACTTTGTCCATTACTTTCATTACTCAGTTATTTGTTATTGTCTACTTCTCTGTAAACTATTTTTACAACATAGGGCGTGAAGTCTCTCGCTCGGAAAACTTGTCATCTTTGTGCATTATATAGTTATAAAACAGTATTCCTGTTTGCTAAAGAAATAGTTTTAAGGCTGATATTCAGAGAAAATTTTAAAATTACGCTAAAAGCCTTTAATAACAATCTCTCCCTCAACACACAAAAGACACATTCTGCACTAAAGCGATTCACGAAGCCGAGGCCGGTGTGCAAGAATGCAACGGAACAATACACAAAAGCGCGGTCCAGCAGTCAAGCGGCATGATGATGATGATGATGATGCCACTACTGCTGCTGGTGCTGCTGCTGATGATGATGATTTTATGCCAAACGATCCACAACAACTAGCACCATAAGCTGGTTAGGTTGGTTAGAAGGTTTAACAAAAGAAGTGTAAAAAAAGGTAGAACCACTACAAGAAAAAAGGCAAATGAAGTAAAGAACACAGGCGCACACAGAGAAAAAATTAGCCCAAAGGGAAGGTTAAAGGAAAGCTGCAACAACGTTACTGTGGCTTACGGCGAGCGATGCAAAACACTGTGGCTGGCTGTGAAAAGAATGAACGATCCGCATTTTTCTTCCTTCGAGTACCACCACTCGGAAGGTTTTTGCACATTTTCTCAAGACAAACTGCTTGAGCACACTCTGGCACACACAAAACAAGGAAGAAAAACTGCAACGACCTGATCAGCTTTCCTTCAGTGCGGTGGCATCCCACCCGATTACTGCCAATGGCATGAATCTGCAGTCAATGAGATGGATCGTGGCGTCTCGGGGGGAAAGCTTCCGCTTTTCCATCCCAAACGCCACCCAACAGGGCAACAAGTGCATCCGCGGACGCTTGTACTGCGATAGTTTTATTATCGTGCTGCTTCTTATGGCTGCCTTTCTGCCGGTGTTGTTTCTTCCAACCAGTGGGCTTAAACTAGATCAGCCGTTGTTAGTGGCACCGAGACCGAGTTTTGCAGCTAGCTGGCGGTCCGATCTGGCGGTCGTGATTTATCGAGCATTAAGCCGAACGAACGCCACTGCCAGCCAGTTTTCCCTCCCCTTTCCATCCGACCGACAGTAAATTAGGTAGCAATTTGTAATCTGATGCGCCTCGCTGAACAGTGTCTGGGAAAATGATTAAGAACTGCTGCTGGATGCTTCTTCGGTACAAACAGGTGCAATTTTGACACAAATTTGCATTTGCTGCTTCCACCGATATTAAAAGATAAATTTAAAAAGAAAATTCTTTTCATTACGCGAACAAGCGAAAAATCAATAAAAGCTTTCCAAAATTTCCCAGGCACACTTCTGTACCATCTCGAAAAACGGCAACTTTTCATCGGCTCTTTAAAAGTTCGCATCCGCATAAATGGTTATTGTCCGATGTCAAATTAATGACCGATAAAATTTGATACGCTCCAATTCGAATGGGGCTTTCCCTCGGTGGTTCGGCTGAAGCGTAGGGAAATTGGTTGAAGGTGGCTCGTTACCTTTTCATCGAGAAAATCGCTCTCGCCAGAGGGTTCATCAGCGTAAAGCAAAATGGCTCGAAGTAAATGAAGTCAATCGACACTAAGCGATGCATGGTACATTGAGCTGCGTATTGAAAGAACAAATCCTTTCGAAGAAGAGAGAGAGAGAGAGAGAGAGTGGCTAAATTAGATCATGAAATATAGAGCATAACAAAGGAGATTGTCATAAAGATGGATCATTTTGTCTCACTGACGTTTCCTGTCAAAAAAGCTTTATTTCCTCTAGAAACAAAATGTTTTTAATCTCCTAAAAACTGCTATTTTACTTCCAAAAATCATACACCATAAACAATCCCAGAGCAAGCGAACTAATCGATACAAATCTCAAAACTTGAGTCGGACAATTTTTAACCAAACCATGCCAGTAAATGCATCAACCACTAATCGCTACAAAACTACTATGCCCACCGTAGTGGCTCTATCATGAAGCACAAATCGACTGGAAAGACACTCCGAGGCATGCTAGAGGCGAGACTATGAATAAATCATAACCGAGTATTAAACCAAAAAAAAAAAACGAACCAAAACCTGGATGCTCATCGATTCGTGCTTCAAGCCGGGCAGCGTATCACATACCGCTAATACCAATCGATCAAGTCCGACACTTTTCCAATCCCGGCACGAACCAAAACCGAAACGTGACCAACCGCTGACTGTTTGATGTGAGGCTGTGCTGATGCATATCAGCAAATATTTCGATGCGTTATAATCTTCCCAGTGCCCATGCCAATGATTTACAGAAACGCCATTTGATAAGCGTAACAAGAGTGGAGTAAAAAGATGGGAGAAAAAAAAAACGCCAGTACAATAAATCAATATGATGGGAAAAGTGGAATTTTTCCACCGTTCTAAAAACGGTTGAAAAAACTCGTGCAGATGGTTTTTTGCTCCATTCGTCAACATAACGCTTCACTCTAAACTCTGCCTAACGCCATGATCACGTTCATAAGCGCTGGAAACGTCAACAGTTACGGAGATCCCCACGGGTTGATGCAACCACCACCGGCTGGCAGGTTGAAGTATTATGCAAATGGGCACACACACACACACACATACACACCCCCTCAGGCCGGGTGCTTAGGCCAACAAATTCGGGTAACCGAAATCTAACCGGGCTTCCCAACCGGTGTTGTGGTGGTCTCTAGTTTCACGCAACTTAACCACGGAATGCACCGGAATGGGATTCGCAACAGTTGCACCCGTACGCACCTTGTGTGCAAACTAGCAAAATAATCCATTACAATCGACGTGCCACACACACACACGCTCGTACGTACGCAAACGTATGCACGATACATTCTTGTAACCTAGTGGCACAGTATCACCTCAGTAGCTAGGTGTAGCAAGGTGGTCCGGGTGTGTGTATACGCGGCCCGCTGTATGCGTAGTGATGTTATTTCATTAATATTTATTTGCAATAAATATAAAATGAAAAATCCCTTTTCGAACGTTGCAGTTTGACGGTACACGGTGCCCGGGAATCGATATATGTGCGGAGCCGACCGGGTTCGGCTCAGCAAACTGCAACCTGCAAACCAAATCTGATCGAAATGCTATACATACTGCACACTTGCAAGGAGAAGTACACAGAGAGTGAGAGAGAGAGAGAGAGAGAGAGAGTTGGTGAGGAAAGGGGGAAGGTGTAAGCTTTTTCCTGTTACCATTTGCCCTCCGGAAGGACGAAGAATATGATTGGAAAATTGTGTGCGGTTATCATAGCTCGAGGACATTCTCGGCTCTTTGCAGAACGGTTGGGAACTTTTTTTTATTGTAATTTGCACATGTTCTTTAGCTTGTAGCAATTGGAAAGAGCACACAAACACGCAAACGATCGTATGTAATCAGACGACAAGGTATAGCTTTATTTTTGCTCTTGTAGGAATAGGAATTTGTGAAGAACATTATTCTTGTATTATCAACCTCTGAGATATCAGAAATCCATACTGATCAGACAACAGTTGATTAAATACTTAAAAGTAGCATAATTTACACTGTTCAAGGCGCGTTTTCATGATGAACCTAGCCAACGTACACAATGGTTCTGTGGTGGACATTTGGTTGAAATCTTCATTCGTCATTATCAGGAAATTAAAGTTGAGTAATTGGATAGCTATTGAGCGAGAGATGTTTATCACATACTAATATTAGTACGATCTAAGTAACTAAGAGTAAGAGAGATCTGATAAAGTATGTCATATAATCTGAACCTGTAGAAGCTACTGTTCTTAATGTTGCATTAAATCCACAGACCTGACGTTAAGAAAGCGGGTGGAAGGATAAGCCCCGAGGAACGCTATGGTTTAGTACACTCTCTCTTTTTAGTGTCTTGAATCAGAGTCGAATCTTGGAATCCTTAAGGAAGTCACTCTTTAAAGATTCATGGACTAGTTACTCTGACCAGTTACTCTTTAGTCACTTAAACCGTCATTAGTTGGCACAAAGTGTGAGTGAATACAGAATCACATCACAGAAAGTGAGTGAGTTAGTGAATGTAATCCGTTAAGAGCGAATTATACAAACATTAGGAGAGGATAATGATAAGAGTCATTAAACTCCTGTTGATGATTGGAATCTATACTTTCGCTTGCAGCATTCAAATCACTCACTAACTGTTACTTAGTGCGCTCATCTCTACTATCAATGTATCAGAAGAACCAACCTCGCCAAAGAGACCTCTCCAAAGAGGTTCAGTGAAGTGTTTCGTAGTTTTGAGTGGACCTGAAGTATCATCCTTACCAGATGTCGGAAGTCCTTACCAGATGTCTTCAAGAGACCTGATTCGGTGACAAAAAAACTTTTTATAAATCATAACAAATTTATAATAAAACTCTAAAATTTCGCCGCCTTTACATTGGCCCATCCTAGACGCACAGTGCGACATGAGATCAGCCAACATCCATTACGGTTTTTGCTACAATCATCCTACCATGCCATCCCTTAGCAAAAGGACACAAAAAGTGACCATGGCATGGGTAGAGCATTTTGTTTAGTCACGTAAATCGCACTCGACCGTGGCTGCATTTCCATCGATATATATCCGATGCGTCTCCCGAGGATAAAAGGGGAAAACGTGCCAGTGCACACTACTTCAACAGTAGCCGCAGCAGTACTAGCATCAACAAGGACGCATTGCATCAATGCAACCAACCGTACGAAGCGTGGCTGTTTTTGCACGCTTTCCATACCAAACTGCATACATCATGTCGGTGCTGCTGGTGCTGCTGCTACATCCAGTTTATAGTGGAGCAGGAACAAAAAAAAAACAAATGGACAGAAAAACCCAGCGAGAAATTATTGGAAACGTTTTAAATTAATAGTTTCCCACGCGACTAGCGCACATGGTATTGGCCGGATGATACAACAGAACCCTTCCCGTTGTGTTGTAGGTCAACCGGGCAAAAGGTTATAAATTTTACATTGGCTTAACTTCTCGCCTGACACATCGTGCCTGCCTCGAATGGGAGCTTCGGGACTAGGGGTTGAAGTTGTTGCACTTGATAATGAAAATATGGCTAATTTTAAATGTCATAAACACCCGGTGCCGGGTACGGTTTGTCCCGATATGATCAATACTTTCAATAATCGTATGCATCCCTCACAAATTCTAACGCTCATCCAGGGTTAGTCCACGTTTGGTTCAGCTCGTGCATGGACAGCAAATTTATTGATGAATAATTGCACCACGGACCTTTCTCGCGCACGCACCCATATAATGCCATAACACAGATGTCGATTCTCGAGGCTCTCACTCTCTCTTTTTTTTTAAATCTAAAATTCACCTAAATTTGTACCCACAAACATATGAATCACGTGTGTCTGTGGCAGCGGACACAGCGGAAGCTAATTTATGACTCTTTACTCACCCGACCAAGCTTCACCTGGATGGAAAAATGCTGGACGCTAGAGTACCATGGTGTTATTAATTAGAAACACCAGCGGTGTACGCACACGCTAAATGAAATACATAAATTTTAAAACGTTCCAGCCTGCGGAACACACAAAATCGGCCATCCGCATTCGGCTAGAATTCGTTACCATAAATATATCAATATCTAATATCGGCTTTTTTTTACTCTTTGCCTCTGCGTTGGATTTTATTTATTTATGTGTATTTATTTTTGCTTTTCTTTCTCTCTATTTGCAGGTAAATCGCTCGAGCCCGTGTTGGTGCTTAAATGCAGATTTTAATCCATAAAATTGGTGGTAAAAAACTGGATTTTTTCATTCTAAAAACGTCTGTTATTTATGGTATAATGCTTCCAGCTTCTTCAGTACGTAAAACCAAAATGGCAATAGGTTGACATTTTCCTACCCTTTTGATCATAAATCGATTAAAAGTGCAACCTGCCAGGCATTGCATTTAATCAACAGGCAGCATCTTTCACACTGACACATCGTAAACTGCAACATGGCACGATATAAGCTGCTAATTACATACACATTCAATCACCGAGCACCACAACCACGGACGACAAGTGTGTGTGTGTGTTTGAACTGACATTTCAAGGGGGAGAGACCAACAAATGCCCAAATGGCACAGTTATGTAAGTGGTCAAAACGTCGATTAATAGCGACAAGATTGACCAGTGTGTGACCTACCGCGTAACGTGAGCACAAGATGGTAATTGTCCGGCCGGACATCAGATTGGCAAATAATCCAGGTACACCGGCTTGTTGACCTCGCGTGAATACCGGTGCGGTGGAAATGCCACTGATTGACCGCAAACAAGCGCATTAAGCTGAATAATTGCGGTTTTAGAATGTCAAACGAAGCGCGCGGAACAGGAATCGATTCCTGTTTAGGTTTGCAGAATAAAACCAAATAATTCCTTCCGTTCACACACACACACTGATACTGATGCTCACTTTATCTCAGTGTGTGTGTTGTTTGAAGCAGAGCTATTACTATATAGTCTTGTGCATAACAAAAGCGGCATGAAGCTAAGGGAACAACAAGGATTCCAAGAAGCTCTCGGTGACACACATAAAACACTCACCCACCCTGAAACCTTGGACTTGGAGTCCTCGGTAGTTTATGCTGATGACGTTCCAACTGGCATAGCAGGCGGATTAGTGTGCGGAGATATCCTCCCGGGATTAATATATATAGATTCGTGTAATGTGGAGTGGTGCGGTGGTGTCCTTGTGCAAAGTCAGCATTGCTGAATGTCATCAAAAACCAATATAATTGTGTCAAATAATATACGCGCGATACACAGGGCCTCTGCGTGTGTGTGTGTGGGTGTGTCTGCTGTGGTGGCTGTGATGTATGTGGTCACACCCGAATCGAACCCCCGCCCGGAAGGCAAACACACCGTCGATACTGATTATTATTAACGTATAATGAGGACCACAATTTATTGGGACGTTCCCGAGATGGCGGCGATGGTGACGATGATGATGATGATGATGAGAATATTCCATTACCTTACGATGCGTTAAGCAACGTTTTACCCGGACGTTAATCCAACGCCCCCGAGCTCCACCAACGACGACTGACGCTAACGAATGTCACACGGAGGGTTCACGAGGACGCTTTCGAGATTCGATCATATTATAATGATTTGGGTTAGCGAGCATAAAATTGATAGTTTACAGCCATTTCCTCCTCGGTGAACTTAAAAGGATAAGCGACTGGGAGGAGATGGAGGCGCTTACTGACAACGATAGCAGACCTTTGAAGTAACGCTTGTGACAGTAATTGATTGCCCGGTGCAACCGTGTGCAGCCATTACATGCAAATCATGCGATAAGATCATGCGTGCGGCCCCCCGCGCACCGAAGCATGAGGTTCATTTCGATCAAGTGCCAATTGAATTATCAACAGAAGCGTTGATCCACACCGGGTTTGACTTTCTATACGGCAGAAGTTCTAAATCCTTTTCCGACCCACAGCGACAGCGTAAGCAATCGGGCGAATCAGCGATTAAAATCGCTGCTAGAATCGTGCAAGCACGGAAGCGATTAATTACGTACGATTGTGGCAAGATATGGTAGTGCTCGGGGCGGGGTGTGTTTGGGGTGTAATGCCCATCCCCCCATCCGGTGGGTCATTTAATCGGGATCATTACGGTGCTATAAATCGCCTGCAACGGGTCGGATAAAGCAGGGATATGAGGTGAGAGATTAGGTGCAATCGCCGTAACATGATACAGGCTATCGATATCCGTTTATCTTGCCCGGTGATCAGTGGTATAGAGCATGTCCGTGTGTACGGGAAGGATTTGTTGCTTGTTTTTTACTAGGAATTAATTATACTAATTTATGTTTTGGATATTGGTTGGCACGTACTTGTGCAGTGACTCTCGCACAATTATAGATTGTCTAGATTTCAATTGTACGTTATAGAACTTTCCAGGAAAATTTGACAGCTTTTCTATACAGGGCGCGAAAATATTTTTCCAATAAGGACTCACAGTATCCGTTATAGAGACACTTCCTTCCAACCATATGAGACCAAAGATCCTTCTAAGGACTTTCTACTCGAATTCGCCTTAAAAAGTCTTCCTAGTTTTCGATACAGATCATCCAGAATTTAGGGCGTTAGAAACCTGGCGGACAACTCTACATCATTACTGTTGTCGCTGTTAGCATTTGACCCAAAACAGGACCGAAGTTTCTACGCGAGCGTCTGGTGAATACCTCCATATCAATACTGTTGTAGACATTTCAACCAAAATAGGGTGAATGTTGCAAGACTTTAAAATTGGAGTTTGTACGTCACTCTTGCAAGAATCTACTTTGAGTTATTCTGAACATGAAGTAGATTGACTTATAGAAGATAGCCGCCGAAATTTCTACTCGAAAGTCCCTAGCGATTAGCGCCACAACTCCCTGGGCCGGATCATCGATTGCGGACATCTTTTCTAAGACATCGTACAGAATATTGGAAGAAATCTCAAAGACGAAATATTCAGCAGCTCATCTAATTATACCCAAGAGCAGAGGTTATTTGAGGTTATCATTAAAGAATCTTCTACCAAATTTGATTACTAATGAATAGATTACACAAGCTTATGCGTTGTTTGTCTCCTGTACTAACAACATCACCATTACAGAGCAGCGAAACTGCGAAAACACTGGTGACCTTCAGTCAGTTCAAGCTCAAACGCTTTGTAATCATATCCACCCTCTGCAAACAATAATTTACCGGGTAGCGGGCAAACATCAACAGCCCACCGCCTCTGTCACAGTCGGGCTGGCAGCAACAATTGTATCCACAGAGCAACACTCCGCTATCAATAATGAACTACAATCATTTATGCTACACAATCACCACGGTGGGCCGGCGAGCCAACCATCCGAGCAAACGTATTATCAAACGCGCCATTCGCCTACGGCAAGTTGATATCCACTGTGTGTGTACGATTTTCGAAAAAGGAATTTTCCATCTGACGCCACCGGCATCAAATTGCGCAGCATGCACAGGCTTTCGGCAATATGTGTCCAGTAGAATGATAAAGTTTACAATTCATTTATGCACAAACATAAGTAAGAGCGTCAGCTGTTTCTCGGTGACGACTGCTCTGTTTGTGTGTGCGCTATGCTTCGGGGAACTATTGTCCAAAGTTTTCCCCCAAAATCGCTCCATTAACAATATCACATAAATTTTCCAATGTCCTAAGGTTGTTTTTTTCGGTGTTTTTTCCCTAATGAACCTTTCCCGGCAGTGAGATTAAACGGAAAGAGCAGCATAGAAGCGAAAACTGACGCCTGGTCGCAACACGAGCGACCATTGCATTCCCCACAGCAATCTGTGTGTCCCGGAAAGGTGACAAAAGCGGGCGACTAATTGTTGGAGCAGGTTCGGGCTGCACTTTAACACTTCATGTTGATCCGAGGGGATCGAGACGGAACAGCAAGGGAATGGCACCCTGTCAACGGTGGTGCATGGTGCTAAATTAAAACCTTAAACATCGAAACCATACGCGCATTTGGACCAACGCAACGGTGTCCGATTCGATTCGGCCCGGACGACGTGATGACATCCCCTCAAGGAATTGGCGGAACACATTGGTGGGATGCTGGAATGAAAGAGCCTGCGGCTGAGCTTTGGAAATTTGAAGCCATTTCCAGTTGCAAATGCATGAAATATGCAGTCACACGACACGCAGACTCACTCCGGGCAGTCAGGCAGCCGGTGTTCCCGGTCCGTTGTCAGTACCATCGCCGCCGGTACACGCATTCAAGCGTCCACCACCCACCCATTCACTGATAAAGTCACATTATTGTTCCTGATGAGATAACGCAGGCGTTGCGAATAGGGCGATGCTTATCGCTTCGCATGGTGCAACAGTGTTTAACTTAACACGTGCTCATAATTCCTCGCCCAAAGCGTAAACCACCCAGCCCTAACACACACTCGAGCGCAGTTGAATGGGCGCGCACACGGCTGCAACAATAACTTCACGCATACCGTTTGGAACAATGGGACGCGATATGGTTCATTTGTGGCTCTAACAAGCCGCCATTCAAGCGCCCAGCTTCTGCCACCTTCGCAAGGCATTCTTACTGTGACAGTTAACCTGGAAGGACGTGTTTAGCTTGTGCTCCTAGTTTGTGACCTGTTGCCGTATGATTTTCGCCTCCTTGCTGTTGGATCGCTTCACCGTGTTTTCTGTGCAGTTAGTTACCCGTTGTACCCGGAGTTTTTCCCCGGGGGTTTTTACCGGGTGATATTGTACCCGCTGGTGTGGTGGGTGCAGTGGTGGGAAAAACCCTAAAAATACAGCGTGTGTTTTGTGTGTGGGTTTGTGTGTGTGAGGGCGTGTGTGTGTGGAAGAGTGTGTGTGTGGGTGTGTGTGTGGGTGTGTGTGTGAGGGCGTGTGTTTGTGTGTGAGGGCGTGTGTGTGTGTGTGTGTTTCGTGGTCTCCTTATTATCCTGTGTAGTGTACTTTTTTGCGACTGATAGGACAGACTAAAATTTTTTTTCTGGGCCCGGCATTAATATGTCAGGCCCACCTTCCCTCGAGAGGGATTTTCCCCCTCTCGGTGGGCCCTCTCGAAACGAGAGGCCCGTCCCTCAGTGGATGGATAAGGATAACAATTGCGGGGACATGAAATTTCTAGTTCTCCAAACCCCCGACGGCTCATCCCTTCCTAAAAATCCTTTCATTATCGGTAAATCCATTTCCTGTTGCGCTGGTGATCTTACCGAGCCCGGTAAACTCATCGACAGTGGAAGAAAACTATTATTAAAGACCCGTAGCCAACGCCAATTTACCACCCTCCAATCCCTGACAAAACTAATTGACGGAACCGTAGTGACAGTGACCCCCCATACAACCCTTAATAGTGTTCAGTGCGTATTTCATTCCCCGGACCTTAAGGACGTCAGTGACGAGACGATCCTTAATGAACTCAAAGACCAACGTGTTGTTTCTGTGCGACGTTTTACCCGGAAAATTAACAGTGAAATAGTGCCAACCAACATACTCCTGCTCCGAGTTAACGCCACCTCCATCCCATCTACCATCCGCCTCGGTGCCCTACAAGTTTCTACCCGCCCGTACTACCCGAAGCCGATGATGTGCTACAACTGCACTCATTTTGGTCACACCAAAATGAATTGCAAGGTAGCCCAATCCTGTGCCAACTGCGGTAAGCCTGCCCACGGAGACTGCATCGTCGATCCCGTGTGCGTGAACTGCCAAGGACCCCACAACGCCCTCTCCCGTTCCTGCCCCCGGTACCTACAAGAAGAAGCGGTAATTAAATATAAGGTAGATAATAACTGTTCGTATGGTGAAGCCCGTAGATTAGTTAGTTTACCCGTAGTTTCCTCCCCTATCCAACAAAGACTCTCATACGCACAACAAACGACTCAGGACGAAAAAGACATTATTATTACTAACCTACAAATCAAGACCAAACAACAAGACGATCTTATTAACAAATTACAATCATCCCTAGACGAACTTAATAAACAATTACATGACCAACGTAAATTGATGAAATCCATCATTAAACAAAACACCAAGAAAGACAGACAACAACAAAACGACAGTTCAATAGAATCAGAGACAGACACAACTTTGACCGACTCAGACGCGGCCTCTACCACCTCCTCCACTTCCACCACCCGCAAGCGAGCCCGCGGGAATAAGGGCTCCCCCTCCTCGGAAGAGGAAACTCCCATCCCCATTGCCACCCTCAATCCTCTCTCTCCCCTTCTCCCAAACACCAACCCCATCCCCTCTCCTTCCCACATTTCCACCCGTAGTAAGAAAAAGAAGAAACCTAGCTAGATAAATCCCTTTATTCCTTATCTAGCTTCTGTTTCAACCTTACAATTGAATCCCCTGCCCATTCCATTACGGGCGATCCCCAAAATCCCTTAATCACCAGTAACCAAAACCCCATTTTTGCATTATCCTGGAATATTAGAAGCATTAGAAATAACATAGATGAATTAAAACTCCTTATTAACAAACATAATCCTAGCATTATCACCCTACAAGAAACTCAAGCCATTCCCTCTCTTTCTAACACTCCTTTCAAGAACTATAACTGGTTTTTTAACATAAATCCTACCCATCCTCATCACAATGTGTGCTTAGGTGTTCTTAAGCACATTCCAACTAAAAAAGTCGAACTAACCACCTCAATCCCATCAGTAGCCGTACAAATAGCATCCCCGATAAAAACAACCATTCTCTGCATGTATCTATCTCCCTCTCTCAAGCTATCTCCTATACAAAACGATCTTCCCATCCTTCTCTCTCAGCTCTCTTATCCATTGATCCTCCTCGGAGATCTTAATGCCCAACACAGCACTTGGGGTTGTCCCCTTACCAACTCCCGTGGCAACCTCTTAGATAGTATATTCCCTACCGTAGATTTACAAGTCCTGTACAACCAAACCCCAACCCGCGTTTCCCCTACTGACGGGAAAAGCTCCATCCTTGATTACTGTGTGGTATCATCTTCCATGGCACCACAGTTCCACATAGACGTTGACAGAGACACACACAACAGTGACCATTTCCCACTTTTCATTCGCAGTACCTTTCACTCTCAGCCATCGCTCGTACGTCCTCGTTGGAAGTATGAGGAGGCTGATTGGGAAAAATACCAAACAGAAATCCGCTTCAATCTTCCCCTTGACGAAAACCCTCCCATTTCCCGCTTCATACAAACCATAGAAACAGCAGCTTCCCTTAGTATCCCCCGTACCAAAGGCAATACATCCCCCAA
This sequence comes from Anopheles maculatus, assembly GCA_002091835.1. Taxonomy (NCBI): domain Eukaryota; kingdom Metazoa; phylum Arthropoda; class Insecta; order Diptera; family Culicidae; genus Anopheles; species Anopheles maculatus. Next base: position 194,656 of record KZ062128.1, read on the forward strand.
TAGAAATGTCCCCTGGTGGAATGAGACAGTCGCGCAGGCTATTAAAGTCCGCCGCGCTGCTCTACGCCGATTCCGCCGTGCCAGCCATATCCCTGACAATTTTTTCACACCCATACTAGCTGAACGGTATCGGGAAGCTAATCGCCTTGCCAAAGAAGCCATCCGTACAGCGAAAGAGAGTAGTTGGAATCAGTTTGTTGCTGATGTCAACCCTCTCTTGACCTGTAAGGAGCTTTGGCGGCGGGTGAGTGTGCTCTCGGGCCGCAACCAACGCTCCCATGCTCCCATCATTCTAAATCAACCCTCCGATCCCACCTCCACCATTCCTGCCGATGAAGTACCTGAAGCGTTTGCAAAACACTTTGCAAACGTTTCGGCTACAGACAATTTTTCTCCACAATTCCGTAGACGCAAACTCACCACAGAACAAATCCCCCTTCCCCAAGTAGATGCCACTAACCATAGATACAATAGACCTTTCTCAATAGCAGAACTAAACTGGGCCCTTAGAAAATGTCAGGGCAAATCTTCAGGCCCTGACAATGTAGGTTATCCACTCCTTAAAAATCTTCCCCGCGGAACGCAAACGGTGGGAATGAAAGGGAATGAATGAGCCTGCGGCTGAGCTTTGGAAATTTGAAGCCATTTCCAGTTGCAAATGCATGAAATATGCAGTCACACGACACGCAGACTCACTCCGGGCAGTCAGGCAGCCGGTGTTGTCAGTACCATCGCCGCCGGTACACGCATTCAAGCGTCCACCACCCACCCATTCACTGATAAAGTCACATTATTGTTCCTGATGAGATAACGCAGGCGTTGCGAATAGGGCGATGCTTATCGCTTCGCATGGTGCAACAGTGTTTAACTTAACACGTGCTCATAATTCCTCGCCCAAAGCGTAAACCAGCCAGCCCTAACACACACTCGAGCGCAGTTGAATGGGCGCGCACACGGCTGCAACAATAACTTCACGCATACCGTTTGGAACAATGGGACGCGATATGGTTCATTTGTGGCTCTAACAAGCCGCCATTCAGGCGCCCAGCTTCTGCCACCTTCGCAAGGATTCGATCCGATCCGATGCATTTAGCTCTGCAGCCGATCGATGTTTCCGATTGGTGATTGAAAATCGATACACCCGAAAGCGGAAAATTGACCATGCAAATCGTGTTCCGGATCCATTCGGAACGTAAAATTCAAATCGAATAGAAACGTCGCGTAATCGTTGAAGCGTGTCGGTGACAATAGGGCGGGTGTCGGGAGTCGTTTTTTCTTTCGCGCGTCTTGATGCTTTCTACTAATTAAACGTTTAGCAGGCTTGCTTGGCCTTATTGCCTCGTTGGAATTGTGTAAATAATTAACCCAACTTTGAGGAATATTAGTAAAGCTATTACATTAAGCTGTTTGGAAAAAGGTTCATTGTCTAATTTCGTTGGATATTGAGGTTTCAAGAGCCTTCAAGCCTTTGCTGACAATCCAGATATTCTGGTGTCGTTTCTAAGACATCTAAGGCAGCGATGGAGTCATCATGCGCCAAAAGCATACGACCTTATTCGAGTTGATTTGGTTATTTCTTGAGTTTCGTTGTATAGGTCAACATTAACTATCAGATAGTTTGTGTTGTCTAGATGCGCATTTTACACTGTTATATCGTCAGTCTTATTTTGCATTTCGTTAAAGTTTTAGCACATTTATTCTATCCAAAAGCATGCATCTTTGCGTCGCGCATAGTGGACCAACTGTCAAAATGATATGTCAGTTGTCAAACGCGTCAGCGTGAGTTTGACATTGTTTCGGTTCAGCTGCTTTAACTGTTCGACTGTTTGGTAGAAGATGGCCAAAAAATTTTCAAATGTTCAAGTTGAAGTTATCATAGAATCCATTCTTAACTTCTAAATTCTTAGGTCGTATAGCGATTATACAGGGTTCCACCGATAAACAGTTTTCAAATGTAAATATCGTCCATATCTTCATCCACGGTGATCCAGAGGTTGTTTTTCTTCTTCTCCTTTCATGGCCTAACGACCTCTTAAGGTCATGCCTGCCATTTATGGCTTACTAGACTAATTGATACCGCATAGTTGGTTAGTCAGTCCTCACTATGGGGGAACGGCCCAGATGAGACTTGAACCCCGGTCCTGTCGTGTGAAGACCGGCGCCGCTGTCGCATCACCACCGGGCCGTCCCCTTGGTTGTTAAAGAGGACAAAATCTTCAGACATTCCAGCACACCAATAGCTAATAGACAGGTCAGAAATAAAACTTCAAGATTCAGATCGAAACGGTCATCGAATGTCTTGTTCTTATTGAAAGCTGATAGATGATTGATTGAAATAGAAACAAATGGAACATAACACATAGCAATTGGACTTTCAAGATCTAGAATGACTTTGAATTAAATATAAATAACAAAGAATTTCTTATTCGCCTACTCCTGAAAATGTTTTGCTAAAGAATTTTCACGCTATAGAACAATTTCGTTAATCATTGTCGAAATAACGTCCTACCCAACCAAGTCCAACGCCAAAATGTCTCCTTATCATTAAGCCATCCACCGATCCGGTTCAAATTCTCGCATCGTTCTTCCCAAACTATTTAAAACACCTCTTTGTGGAACGTGGAAAATCGTGCAAAATTTAGCCGAATCTTTACACCTCAATCCACACCCAAACGACGCCTCGCATAAAACCGGACACGCTGAAGTATTTACCGCCGATCATACGACAAAACCGTTGCGAGCGTTCGGCGACAGCTTCAAGATTCAATTGCCGGTCCGGAAAGATGGCGCACAATCGGAACGGAACCTTAAAACGGAACCACTCCCTTACATATTTCGGGCCGTGTTGGGCTGGGTTGGGTATGTTCGGGGTTTGGGCTTTTCGCATTGCGAATGTAGAGAGTAAGTAGTTGGATGGTTCTGGCCCTCTGGAAAATAGTTACGAAAATGCCTCCCACCAAAGTGACAAACATAAATGCAGACTAATTGCATTTCCAATCCACCTCTCCCAAGCACCGGTTTGCGAATTTTCCTAACCGGGAATTGAAAAACGGTTGACTTTCGGAAAGCGTTAGTGGGCGCGCGCGCGCTCGCCTCCAGTGAGCGAATTTTTTACGAAAACTGCTTTGTAAAGTGGTTGGAAGACGTGGGAAGAGGAACAAGGCCATGTGGGCGAACGTTCGCGCAGACGGAGCATTTTCCGCCCAGACGATTTTCCGCTTCGCGACGCGTCATTCGGTGATTGAATTATTTTGCGCATCGCAACAACCAAAGCAACGATGCCGATGTGCTCGAGCGTCAAAAACGGTTCCACAAATGCGCTTGCCAGCGAGGAGGCGGATGGTAAAGAGAGGGGTGGTACGAAGAAAACTTCATCTTCAAGCAAAAAAAAACCACGACGCTAGCTTCACGACGAGCGACAAAGAGGTGTTCCCGTCCGAAGTTCACGTTCCGAGACAAACAGGAAACGGCACAGACTAGTTTCTTTGCGGATGCTCCCGAAGATCTCCGACCGGAGGAAGAACATGGGAGCGAACGAGAAAAAAAACACACACACACAAACACCGGAGTTCGAAAGGCAGAGGCAGATTGAATCATCATAAAGTTGAGCGCGATTGTCTTTAACTCGGCGAAGGCCGCCGTTGGAAGCCGAACGGGGCAAAACTTTCCGACAAATTTTCCGTCCGTGCGGTTCGCTCGCTTGGAAGTCACAGCACGGTGCGAATAGTTTGTGATTTGTCTTTAAAAGTGGATGAAAATGGTTAAAAGTTTAGCAAATCTACAATTTGATTTAATATGGTTGACATTTTGGCGCATTCCAAAACGCATTCGCTTGGCAAACAAATGCGGTGGAAAAGCTGTCGTGTAATTTGGTAATATTTCATAATCGGTAGCTCCATCTCCCGACTGATGGACACCGTTTTGTTGGACAACCGCGCATTCTCCGAGGGTCAGCTACATATGTAACACATTCCAATTATCTCACCACTCGTAGCCCCCGTGCATGCCTAAGTATTGCCAATTATTTAATAAGGATTTAACACCCCGAAACCACTCCACAAAGAAATCGCATTGCACCGAACAGAGCGAACGATTCAGCGAGCAATTATCGGCTGCACAACCGTAAGCAAACCCGTTAACAACATCCGAAACATACACAACAGTCCACTCTCCAGACCGCACCGCAGCAGCGTTGGCGGTTGGAGTCGTCGGAAATCACACTCGGTGCCTACAAATTTGCTGACTTTGGCGAGTAATAAGCGTGTCAACACAGTAAAAAGGGGGTACGACTTGAAGATATGGCCCGTGGGTTAGCACGCCGAGTCATAACTTTTTCGATTCGCCCCGACAACATGTAAATAGTGTGTTAATTTGTACACAGGAACTGTCACTGTTTAATGGATCCAACACCCGCAATCGCTCGATTTGGGGCTTTTTTTTGTTTACCTTTTGGGTGGCCCATTTTTGTGGAAAAGTAAAGGTTGCGTTGAGAATGTAGATAGAACGATGAAGTGATGGACATATTTTTAAACGCACTTACACTAATCACTTCATTTTTTATAAGGATTCCTCATAATTATTTATATCAATGTTAATTTAAACTGCATGTTGGCAAGTCCAGCAGTTGGAGATATTATGTCCAAATACCTCATTTACTCCACTAAAAACACCTTTTGCTTCGGGTGAAGCTGGTACTGTATAGAACCTGTATAGAAGTCCCAGTACTCACTAATGCCTCTGAGATTCTCTTAGTTGTGTTGGAGTGGAATATACTCAGAAGGATTTTTGAGGAGCTCTAAGAGCTGTATGTCATGCGAATGATACCGGACTATTTACTGATTTACCAGGCGCTACAACCGCTTCGCGGTCTTGGCCTGCTGCAACAATCCTCGATACCGCTCACGGTCTAGCGCCGACGTCTGCCAATCCATTACCCCGGCCGTTCTGGCGGACGCATCAACGCCATCACTCCATCTCAGTTTGCGCATACCATCAGCTTACCACGCCTCCTCTGTCCATGTGGACAGCCCTTTAAGGACTCAAGGCAGGGTCGTCCGTTGCCATTCTCATGACATCGTACAGCTCAAAGAGTTCGTTATTGTAGCAACTCCTCCAATGTCCTTCCACACATACGGGGCCAAAAATCCTTCATAGCATCTTCCTCCCGAACGCGGCTAAGAGGGTTTCGTCAGTTTTGGACAGAGTCCATGTCTCAGAGGCGTATGTGAGTACTGGGACTATAAAGGTTTTGTACAGTCCCAGCTTCGTCCGTCGCGACAGGTATTTTGAGTGGAGAAGTTTCCTCAGGCTGTAGTATGACCGGTTGGCAGCCAACACCCTTGCGCGCAACTCCAGGTCTATGTTGTTGTCGGTGCTGACTTTTGACCCCAGGTAGGTGAAGTTTTGGACGACTTCGAAGGTGCGATCACCTATCTATACATCACCCCTGCGTAAATCAGTGTTTGTGTTAGCAGAACCGCGCTGGTGGTGCCACCATCATTTTGGTTTTTGACTCGTTGATCTCCAACCCGAGGTTCAGTGCCGCATGCTCGATCCTTTGGTAAGCTTCTGCTACATAGGAGAGCCTCAAACCGGACAACCCAACCATTAAGCCTTGATTGAGTAGTAGTCCAAAATTGACGTGGAGTGATGACATTGATGCGTCAGTCAGCAATATCCGAATATCGCCTGCAATCGCAGCTCAAAACATCTGGAGATTTAGGTGTTAAAAAAGCCGAAGTTCGTGATTATGTACATGATGCGAAAGCGTCGAAGAAGAATTTTCATGTTCTTGCCTATTCCCTGTTAATTTAAAGGAAAGAAACATTATTTTCATAATATTCTAGTTTTAAATCTTTAGCAGAGCTCTTGCCAAATTATGTATTTTGAAAAAAAAATCCATTAACACTTAAACTAATGTCTACTGCTGTAGTTATGACACACGAGACAGTCTCTAGATATAGAGAAAAAAAACATTTTGTTTTTCTTTAAATTAAAAAACAAAGTTTTTCCTGGTGAGAATACCTCGCGTTTGTATTCCTTTGTAGCAGCTCCCATTCCGGCTGCCACGAATCATTTACAACGATAATCGCCACGCTTTACCATCGATGATATACAGAGCAAATGTGCTGACAGCATTGACAAAAATGTGTTTCTGTGTTCCACCTTTTCCACCACGTTCCTTCTTTCCATACACAGCACAAAGCACCCGGGGACAGTTTCACCCGGAAGAAAAACATATTAATTTCATCCCGTTTTTCCCAATCATCTCCTCCGGGTGGTACTTCGGCTCGGTATTATCGTGGATGCAACGGGCGCCTCGGACAAAAGGGAGCTAGTTGGAAATACGAAAAACCAAAAAAACGAAAGTGCAATTGCACACACACACACACCTTGCGAAACGGAAATGGAATGAAAATGTGACACCAGCTCCACCATAGTGCACCGGTTAAGCACATAAATATTTGCACCCGTTGTTGCACGAACCCGCAACCAAGAGTCGGACGAAAATAAAAGAAACTATTTTTGTTGCAAAACGAGCTTCAAATATTTCACCGCGTGTCTCTCCCGGTGTTTGTGGAACTGCAAAAATTGTCAACTTTCGCTATCTCACTCTCTTTTGGTGGCTCGAGATGGATGGATGATGTGCAATAGGGAGGAAAATTATTTAACCCTCGTCACCATCGCTCTCGGTGCTTTACTTCGACGGCATTTGCCCTATCGTCAATGCACACCCCTAATGCAATAAAGCACAAGTGGGAAGTGATGTAGATTTTGGGGGAAATTGTTTCACCCACTCCCGTGAACCCCACCCCACAAGGCCGGAAGGGAAAACGGAAATTTATTACCGGCAAATAAATGTTGTTTTTCTTTTTGCAACCCGTTTGGTGGCGATCGCGAGCTGATTTCATTGAATTTATATAAATATTTAATTACCGACAATGGGTGAAGAGTGTGGGCGTTCATTCTCAGTCGTTACAATGTGCGTGTGTGTGTGTGGGTGCAACAACAACAACAACAAAAACCAACAACGCAACTGCATCATTACGCAGAGCAATATGGTGTGCTGCATACGAGCACTGGGCAAAACAACCCGACAAACAACAAACCCTATTTTCACTCGTCATTTGTTTTTACATACTTTTACTAGTATGTATTGTGGGTGGTTTAAAGGGGGGAGGAAGAAGAAACAAAATAAAATAAAATAAAAACCCCTAACGCAAAAACAAATTGTTTGTTTAACACAATCCAAAAACACAAAGCATTGGTATCGCATGCACACACGATATGCACCACCACTGCACACACCGATGACGGGGTTTTCGGCTTGCGAATACAGGAAGGAAGCATAAATAAGTGTGTCTGTGTGTGTGTACAAAACCGGGTAAAAGCGACTATGCTGTGGGTGGTAAATATTTCGCAGAGAAAGTGATTTTTTTTTTGCTGTTGTGGCTGCTTTCTTCTGCATTTTCGATTTTTTCCATTCTTCAATGTACATAAGGTAATAGATGCACGTTTGGTTTGGGGAAGCATAAAACAAGCGCTTGTGCAATCGTAACTGCTGCTGCTGCTGGTGCTGCTGTTGCAGCACATACACACCTTTCGATGACTTAATCCGATCAAGTTGGCGGGTAGCTAAATATCGGTTTCGCAAAAAAATCAGCAAGAGAGTTTTCTCGGTGCCTCGGTATGCGAGATGCAGTAGAATCGGGTGTAAATTGTGTAATTACAGCTGGTTTCGGTACGTGCCGGCATTACGGCAAGAGTGCATTATTCTTTTCCCAGGCACGTACACTAGGGTGTGTGTGTGCTATCGTTTGATTTTGAACAGTCAATATATTGTTGTTTCGTTGGTTGTGCGAATCTCGTTTTGCTACAATTTTTAATTAGAAACGTGCGGGAGAAAACGGTTAAATTATGTTTTCTTTTCTTAATTAAAGTTGTATTAAGCATTAAATGTTTTTCTTGTGATCTTTAATGGCGAAACAAACTTATATTTAACAAACTTACAAGATCAATCCCAATGATAAAGACTCGACTCCACACTCAAACTAAACCAGGATAGCTAATGACATCTGAAAGAAAGAAGTCTTCGACAGTTACGTTAGAGATTGCCAATATTTATGCCCCAGGATGTTGCACACAGCAATGGCAGATCACAAGAACTCCTGAGCTATTCTTGGTTCAATAAATATGACATCAAAAGCGAATAAAAACTGAGTTAAATTAAGGGCATTACATTTAATATATCAAGTTTTCTGAACGTACCTCAAAACAAACCAAAGCTCCAAAGATAGAAAGCATGCAACGATATATTCCTTGGAAATTAGAAAGACAGTGCTTGGAAGTTCATCTCGAGAAATTTACGACGCTCAACATGTTGGTCATCAACGAAATTGATGTTTAACAAATCAATAAAACAATTTCCACTTCTTATACTTCACATGAACTTTATCCTCTTAAGGACAACTACTTTGGGAAGTCCAGAGTTTCTATTTCTGGCTTCTTCTTCTTCTTCTCTGGCACTACAACCTCTTTAGGTCTTGGCCTGCTAGCAATTGCTAGCTCTCTGTGACTTAGTTATACCCGTAGCTGGATAGTCAGCCCTGCGTACGGGGAGGCGGTCCGCCGGGATTCGAATCCCGGTCCTGCCGTGTGAAGACCGGCGCCGCTATCATATACACCACCGGGCCGCCCCTATTTCTGGCTTCATTGACTTGAATTATCCGTAGTTTAATATTATGTCCTGCCTTGATTGGATTTTCATTCCTTTTCCGTTGAAGACAAACAATATTTAAAATTCAGCTAAATGGACCAGGATTAAGCACTGACGAATTAAACACAAGAATATATTTAATATCATCAGAATATAGTTTCACTCAATATGCGAAGCAATGATACAAAGACTACGAATGTAAAGCTATACAACCACATTAACCATCATTTGATAATCTCCTTCACTTTAAATGCTTTTCACATTGTGTGACATAAATTCTCATTCTCTCTTTAATATAGAGATGCTGAGAATCTCATGCATATTACAACTAATCCGTCCCATTTTTTTCTAAACCCAAGCACAAAAGGTTCATTTTATCCACCAGGCGAAAGTGATTTCCAATTTCACACCAAGCATAGGAGATTTCCTTTGAAACAGCCGAAGCATGATAGTGCGACAATAGCTCCCTGCACAATGTATGCTCTACCTCCCAGTCTCCGAGACGACGATGTGATGTAATTTATGGATCAACTTCTGCAACGCTTTCCATCCGCTTTCCACTGCAAGAATGTTTTTCACTTTTCACTATCGCAACACAGACCGGTCGCTGGCTGCATTTGCCAACACTTCGATTAACCCCTTTCGGAACCGGCTGTTTCCCGTTAAACTATTTTGGGAAGTTACAGCGGAGCGTCACGTGCCTGTTCCACGAAACACACAGCTTTAGACAAAGTTCGGAAAAGTTATACTATCCAGCGAAAATTATCCCATTTTCCCCGGAATCAAGTATCAGCTGGCATTTCGGTTTGGTAGGGTCATGGTCATGGTGATGGAGTAAAAAACAAAACCATCACCTCCTTTCACTTTCACCCCTCGTGGAGATAAGAAACGAGAGCAAATGGGGGGAAAAAAAAGGAAAGTTCTTCTACTTAACCAGTCGCCAGCAGCAGCAGTTCGCGAGAACCGCAGTAATCGAAACCCGCCGTACGAAACGAATTAGGACAAACCAGGGGCACCGTTGAACTATTTTGTTTTCTCCCTCTTCGTTGCGGCGGTGCGGCATCAGGTGGCATCGGTGTTGGACGGTTGGTGATGCTAACCGTTAATCAATCACCACGTGTGCCCCGTGCGGCTTCGACGAAGCGGTGAGATGTGTTACAGAAGTTCCGCGGCTACAATTATTGTCATTAGTTTGATTAGCCACGATCAGCTGGCGGGCTTTGGTTTGGTGTGCCGTAACATCCTGCAGGAGAGCGAAAGTGCCGTGGGGAAAGTTTGTCTTGTTCTGGGGCTTCCTGATACGATTTGGAACCGGCGGGTTTAAGTCCTCAAACTGTCAATTAGATTGGGTTAGGGAAATGATAAGCTGAAAGCAACAACAGCAGCAAAAAAACACGCCCCTACCGGCAGGAAAATAAGAGTTGACCTGTTTTTAGTTCGTTTTCCCTCGCTTTAATAAGTGTAGCCACACAGCAAGCCCTAGTCCGGAGCGCCACGATTTGCTGTCAAACCACTATTACTATCGACGACGTGCTGTGGGTTGTGCTGCAGGCGTAATCGTCTCGTTACAGAGGTCCAGTTTAGGGCCTGACAGTCGCACAGGGCACCAAGAACTGGTTTACTTTTCTCGCCCGCTTGGTTCTTCTTGTGTGGCGTTGCACTGCACCGTGACGCGTTGCAGTGTGCATGTGCAACGGCGAAAGTGGGAAAGGCTGGATGTATCGGTTGCGTGCCAGCGGAGAACTGGGTCGATCGCTTACGATCTTGATTCGCAAAAAAAAACGGGATAACAACTCGCGCAGCTAACAAGAGTGAGCAAATGCGAACGCCAAGTCAATAAAACTCTTGCCGGGACGCCCTTTTTCCGGCAAATGGAAAGCGTTGGCGCACTTGAGAAAACCACAAATTGTGACACATTATCATTGACGTTGCGTTCCGAAAACTGGTGGACCACATTAGTTGTGGCCCTAGCCGGGTAATGGCTACGCAGATGATTTAGCGAACCGTAGGCACGATGAATGCGTCTAATTGAGTTTTATTGTGTGAGCGAGAGATCGTGGTTCGGTAGGCTGCCCGAAGGGAACCCCAAAAACTCCCAAACCAATTGTGCCGAATGTGCCGAGAACGCAGCATCTCGATATTGCGTACGCTTAAATTTCATTTGGCAACGTTGCAAGCACACACAGTTATCGGCCATCGGTTGCATCGGGGTTTTGGTTTTTGGATGCTCACGGGATCGTTCGGGATGGCGACCCTGACGGAGCATAATAATCATCGCTTAAGTGATGCAATTGCAGTATTTCGGAGCGAAATTTTAAACCGGGTCCACCGGTTTTGGTGAAGGTCGGATTGTGTTTTGGACGGTCCAAAAATTGGACGGTACGGCTTTCGCTCTCGTTTCGGCGGTCCTTTTTCGGTGGCACTGCATATTGGTCAGGTGCGAAAGCGCATATGTCCGGACCACCGATTTGTGCTGAATTGGCACACTGAAGGGATCGTCCGACTGTGGTGTGGTGCGTGATTGTGGTTTTGATTGATTTTCATACCGATCAGTGCACTTCACACAGGGTTGTGTCCCTGTGCCTGGTTTGGATGGATCGGTGCCAACTGGGAGTTGGTTTCCGGAGCTTATTGGGGTAGCTAGTACACAGCTGCTGTCACGGGCTGCGTACAGTAAAACGCAACCTTTGCAAAGCGTGCTGTGGTATTGAGGCTGGATGTTTATGAAAATGTTTTCGCCCTTCGAACGTGGACTAACTTCATTAGCTTCAGTGAAAAGGGAATTCATGAAGTGCGTCACATCGTCGATCGTTGGCCAAACTGTGGAATGAATGGAGCTGGATGCAGTGAATGAATGAGAGTTTTTCCATAACTTCAGTACAAAGGATCGGCAGTAGAAATTCGTTTCTTTAAAACAATTAAAAAGGACGATTGAATCGGGTGACGAATTCTATTCCAGAGCAGAAATTAAAGACACCCTAGTCTCGAATCTGAGAAAGACTTCTTGATTTAGATTCTAGAAGATCTGGATACTGAGAAAGACACTACAGGATTAAGAATCTCTTATGCTCTGAAGCATGTTATGACAAAACATCGAGAAGCGACATTGACCTTAAAGAATTCTACTCTCTAGTTAATCTCGAAGAAACAGTTATTGTGGAGGGAATCTTCAAGCTCCAGATTTTAAAGAACTAGCGCCAACATGAGATGAGGTTATTTCGTTGATGCTAATACAAAAAGAGCTGAAATTACCTGACTTTTGGTAAAGCATTAAAGAGACAGAATAGTAAATAAATGATATAGAATACGTATAGTCCCATGACTCATACATCCCGCTGGCTACTGAACTTCAAACATTGTTTCAAATTCAAGTAAACAGAAGGACCTTTATATCTTGATTATACAAAGGCGATCAGGCTTTTGACAACCGATTACTGAAGGGACGTTCAAGACTAAGATGAGATAGAGAGATAGCCGAAACAAAAAGCCAGGATTAAACGAGGATTCCAAAAGTTTTGGAGCACTAGTGACTCTCGATCTGTTTGTCCTAATTTTAAACCCCAACTCACACACTTCATCCATACGCCACCATTCCGATTCCGGACAGGTGAGAAGTACTTCATTGCAAACGTGTCATATCTCAATTTGCGCTACTTGACGTGAGATTAGGCAAAGTGGATCGATTTTGTAAAACAAAGCCAATGTGGTGCTGTCAGTTTGGACAAAAAAAAAACCTGATGCACTCCCCTATTGTGTATTAATAGTCTGGCCACTTCTGGACACTAAACCACATCAACACCCAGGATTTTGCTTTCGCTCTCCAACGTTATGTGTGCATATAAGCCGCTGTCATTTTCCAGGCAATTTTCCCGTATAAAAAAATCCCTTCCCGTAGTGTTGTGGGTTGGTTTTTTGCTTTGCTCCAATCTCCGACTCCTTTCGAGTATCATCACTCGATTAATAATGTTCAATCGTTCAATATCGAGCCTCCGCTCACAATGACACGCTTCATGATGAGTGGATTTAATGCTTTTTCCGCTTTCCGTTATGGTTGCACCTGGTGGTGGTGGTGGTGGTGGCGATGGAAAACCGGGTCCTCTCTACCATCACCAACAACAAACGTGTTAAATGGAAGCATTTACCCTAAACAACAACATCAACATTTCCTATCAACCGGATAGCGTTGGAAGCGCCCTGTCACATTGACTAAACCGTTGGACCATCGGCATAAGACCTGCCAGACACAGACACCCTTCCTTCCGGCCGGCCTCAGTCGCACTGCTGTAAGTTGTATTGGATGGACAAGGGCGTTATGTTCACATCACTCGTAGAGCTCATATGGTTCAGCAAACGATCCGGGGCGAAGTTTATTGAACCGAACAGCAGCAGGGGTGTTGAACGGTGCATCGATGCATTGCGAAGTGTTGTGGCACGTCGGTTGCTGCATTCCCGAGCGCCGGTGCAATCCGTTGCGTCCGGGCAACTGCTTGACACGTTGTGCAATTTTGTGTTTTTGTTTACACATATATTCTCATCTATCTGCAAGTTTGTTTGCGCGGTAGAAAATGATTGGAAGCCATCAAAAGAAACGAAGAAAGAGATAAACTTGAAACCACTGTTACCGCTCAGTGGAGTTTGTTTAGCAATTTAATTAGGCAACAAAAATAAGACAGAAGCTTTCTTCTCTCTTTAAAGACCTTTAATAATTAAAAAGAGAATAGCTTTCTCTATGGCCTGCCATTACTCTCAACGATTAGCATGCAGTTTTAACAAATAAAGCAATTGCTCATCACAAAATGGCATCCTCTCTCGCTCACCCTCAGAAAGAAATCACTTGAAAGAATGCCAGAATACGGTCCCAGAACTAGCTCAATATTCAAATAGCGTCAAGCGCTCTCTGCCCCCAATGTCTTTCGCTACGCTTCGAAACAAAACTAATCATTTCCATCCCGTTGGTTGCCTTAGTTACCCCCGCTGCTTGCTTGTGAAGTTGGCTTGTCCATTTGCAAAAATTGCTGTCATAAGAAATGAGGTTAATGACAACGGCATAATCAACGGAATGCCAACCACCGACGGGCAGCCGGGAACGAACGGTGGCAGGGCCAAGTAACTAGAAATGATTTAAAAGATTGTTACTGCACCGGGACGAACTTTTACAACCCATCGCCCCGAAAGCCCCACGGAAGCATCCGGAACAACTCCAGCGTCTAACGTTTACGCTGGAATTTAAATATTTAAGTGTGCATTCTCTGTGTGGCGCTACTGTTGATGCTGCCAGGCACTAGAGCACTACTGCTGGTGTATAATTTATATCTTCTGCAAAACAAAATCGACAACACGCAAGCTGACCTTCTGACGCTGAAGTTGGACCGTGTCTAAAAAGGGATAAGTGCATTTTTCCAACTTGTTTTGCTATTTTCGTGCGGCGAAAAGTTGACGGATGGCGATGTGCAGCAGTAAGAGCCGAGACGGAACAAAAATGCATCCCAGAAATCTGTATGCAGCGTGCTAGAATGGGAAAGAACTAGTTTTTTTTTTCGTTCCCATCCCGGATCAGGGCAAGGTGTTTGACTGCAGACTGCAGAAGGTAAGAAGAAACCGAGATGGTCGTACGCGGAAAGTTCTGGCCAGAGCTGGCGTGTTGCAGAACTGCTGCTGTAGGCCATCGATGGTCACCAGAATACATCGCTTTAAACCTTCTTTTTTTGTGTTTTGCTCTCGTTCTCGTTCGTGTTCATTTATTTCTTCCGTTGATGCACACTGCGGTCAGCTGTAATTTCGGTGCCTTTTTGTGGGAATGGTTTTTCTGCCTTTATGCTCGAGCCATTCCGGCAGTATATGGCAATTTTTGGCGGCCAGTGTTTAACCAACCATCCCGACTATGTTGTGCTGGTGTACTCGTAAAACCGCAGCACCCCTTTTCAGCGACCAGCGGTAATGATGCAGTGAACGCGGGAAATGCATCATTCGCACTTTTGTTGTGCTGCTTTCGTGTTCGTTCGCACGCCACTGTTACACTGTTTCGGTGGGTCAGTGCTGCTGCCAAAAAATTTTCTTTCCCAGACTCGTAAGGGTCGTAAGGATGAAGTGCAAAAACACAGCAAAAAAAGAGCAGAATATTCCTAAATCTGTATGGCCTGGAGTGGCCTGCCCAGTGCTTGAGGATGTAGTGCGGATAAAGCTCGTTTCATGCGAAGTTTCGCACAGGATCAGGCACGCTTGTTGGCCAGTGAATTTCAAAAATGCATACCGCTCATCACTTTGCAGCAGTTTGGGGTTTTACAGTAGCAGGGTTGAAGGGAATTTGGTGCAGGAATTAGAACATGGCGATGGATGGTTATTTAAAAGAAATATATTTCCCTCATTAAGGGAGGATTCAGTGGCGTTTGCGTTTTAATTGGTCACAGCGAGAATGTTGTGGCGGATTATACTTTTGTAGTGAAATTACTTTGAATTATTTCATCTGTTTTTATTTGTTTGGAGCATTCCTTTCCTGCTTTTCTAGTGAAATGATGTAGTTTATTTTAACGGTTTAACCTTTTACTTTACTTATTTTCGCAGAGAAAGTGATTTTTTTGCTGTTGTGGCTGCTTTCTTCTGCATTTTCGATTTTTTCCACCATTCAATGTACATAAGGTAATAGATGCACGTTTGTTTTGGGAAAGCATAAAGCAGGCGCTTGTGCAATCGTAACTGCTGCTGCTAGTGCTGCTGTTGCAGCACATACACACCTTTCGATGACTTAATCCGATCAAGTTGGCGGGTAGCTAAATATCGGTTTCGCAAAAAATCAGCAAGAGAGTTTTCTCGCTGCCTCGGTATGCGAGATGCAGTAGAATCGGGTGTAAATTGTGTAATTACAGCTGGTTTCGGTACGTGCCGGCATTACGGCAAGAGTGCATTATTCTTTTCCCAGGCACGTACACGTGTGTGTGTGTGTGTGTTACCGTTTGATTTTGCACAGCCAATATATTGTTGTTTCGTTGGTTGTGCGAATCTCGTTTTGCTACAATTTTTAATTAGAAACGTGCGGGAGAAAACGGTTAAATTATGTTTTCTTTTCTTAATTAAAGTTGTATTAAGCATTAAATGTTTTTCATGTGATCTTTAATGGCGAAACAAACTTATATTTAACAAACTTACAAGATCAATCCTAATGAACAAGACTCGACTCCACACTCAAACTAAACCAGAATAGCTAATGACCCTTCAAAGAAATAAGTCTTCGACAGTTACGTTAGAGATTCCCAATATTTATACCCCAGGATATCGCACACAGCAATGGCAGATCACAAGAACTCCTAAGCTATTCTTGGTTCAATTAATATGACATCAAAAGCGAATAAAAACTGAGTTAAATTAAGGGCATTACATTTAATATTTCAAGTTTTCTGAACGAACCTCAAAACAAACCAAAGCTCCAAAGATAGAGAGCATGCAACTAAATATTCCTTGGAAATAGAACACAGTGCTTGGAAGTTCATCTCGAGAAATTTACGACGCTCAACATGTTGAACATCAACCAATTAGATGTTTAACAAATCAATAAAACAATTTCCACTTCTTATACTTCACATGAACTTTATCCTTTTAAGGACAACTACTGTGGGAAGTCCTGAGTTTCTATTTCTGGCTTCTTCTTCTTCTTCTCTGGCACTACAACCTCTTTAGGTCTTGGCCAGCTAGCAATTGCTAGCTCTCTGTGACTTAGTTATACCCGTAGCTGGATAGTCAGTCCTGCATACGGGGAGGCGGTCCGCCGGGATTCGAATCCCGGTCCTGCCGTGTGAAGACCGGCGCCGCTATCATATACACCACCGGGCCGCCCCTATTTCTGGCATCATTGACTTGAATTATCCGTAGTTTAATATTATGTCCTGCCTTGATTGGATTTTCATTCCCTTTCCGTTGAAGACAAACAATATTTAAAATTCAGCTAAATGGACCAGGATTATGCACTGACGAATTAAACACAAGAATATATTTAATATCATCAGAATATAGTTTCACTCAATATGCGAAGCAATGATACAAAGACTACGAATGTAAAGCTATACAACCACATTAACCATCATTTGATAATCTCCTTCACTTTAAATGCTTTTCACATTGTGTGACATAAATTCTCATTCTCTCTTTAATATAGAGATGCTGAGAATCTCATGCATATTACAACTAATCCGTCCCATTTTTTTCTAAACCCAAGCACAAAAGGTTCATTTTATCCACCAGGCGAAAGTGATTTCCAATTTCACACCAAGCATAGGAGATTTCCTTTGAAACAGCCGAAGCATGATAGTGCGACAATAGCTCCCTGCACAATGTATGCTCTACCTCCCAGTCTCCGAGACGACGATGTGATGTAATTTATGGATCAACTTCTGCAACGCTTTCCATCCGCTTTCCACTGCAAGAATGTTTTTCACTTTTCACTATCGCAACACAGACCGGTCGCTGGCTGCATTTGCCAACACTTCGATTAACCCCTTAATTATGGCGATTCGGCATTGATCTACTGCAGCATTACGTCCGGCGATTTCCCTATCAAAATCGAGTGGTATCTCAACGAAGATCCAGTAGATCAGTTGGATCCGTTCTACAATATAAATCAGGCCGATTTTGGCAAGGAATGCTCTAACGAGAATGTAAGAAACATGCGTTACCCTCAGTGCGACTTCTCCACTTCCACCACATTGATTGCGTCCATGACCCACGCAACATACGCCAAACGCTCCGGACAGTTGGACGCCAGCATACATACAGCTATCGCGTTAAACCGTTCATTATTGCCTTTCTTTTAACCTTGTCTCGGTCGGTCGGACGGTCGGTATTCAGCCAAGGTCTGGCGTGCCTTAAGCCGAGAGCAGTCAGCATTACATTAACGCCTTGCATTAAATGAAAGGAAGGAAAAAAGTTACCATGTTTTTCCCTAGCTCCAAAGAGAAAGAACCATTCGTATGGGACTCGGTACAAGACGTGGGACACTGGGACGAGTGTGTATGTTGATGTTTGCAGAACTGCATACACCCGTCCCCCCACTGGACTTCTGGAACGCCCATACCCATACACACGGCTGCTACACGCTAATCAAAGACCGGCGTGTGGGATGGATGTAAGAGAATGGCGAAACATATTCCGTTAAATCATACGCTCGAAAGCTTTGAATAAAAACATTAGCAGGGATTTTATGAGCACCTCTGCTGTGCTTTTTGTTGCATAAAATTCACACAACAAATTGACAAACACTTTGATGATTTTTTCTAACTCTTGGAGCTTAATATTGAAATTCAGCAATTAAAAAACACATAAGTAAACAAATCAATTAAAAACCAAGAAGTTAAAAATAAAATAAAGTACGGATATGGAAGAAACAAAATAGAACTTGTACAAGAAAACTAATAAATCAAGTAAAATGTAAAAGGAAAATAGAATTGAAAAACAAAAACATAAATCTATCCATTAAAACGAATATGAGCAATAGAATAAAAGAAATGTTTTTATTCTACAAGAAAAATTATATTGAAGAACTATGTAAAAAACAAAATCAGGCAACAGAAAAAAATGTAAAATGTTTAAAAATCAAAAGAAAAATATAAAATTCTGACTAATAAGTACATAAACTTTCACCAATTCATCAAATCATTGCTCTTTTTAAATAATTAAAGATTAAAACACTTAAAACGAATAACTTTATGACCAACAAAATAACTAAATTGATGTGCCACATGTATTAAGTAAAATAAAACATTAAACCATTAAAATAAACTACATCAATTCACCAGAAAAGTAGGAAAGGAATGCTCCAACATATAAAAACAGATGAAATAATTCAAAGTAATTTCACTACAAAAGTATAATCCGCCACAACATTCTCGCTGTGACCAATTAAAACGCAAACGCCACTGAATCATCCCTTAATGAGGGAAATATATTTCTTTTA
>KZ062129.1:0-53058 GCA_002091835.1 Anopheles maculatus
GACATCGCCGATCGGCTTATTGTCTAATGGCAGATTTTTGCCCTCTTCAGCTTCACCCGTAACCGTTCCGTTGCAATATTGTTTGGCGTATTTCTCCAAATACTCGGCCAGTGTAAGGTTTTCATCTTCCAAGTTCGTTTGTGTGTACTGATCAAGTTTGAGCACATACGTTTCGATACCTCCGTTGTCGTACACTGTAGTGACCGCATCTTCGGACGGTGCAAAAGTTTCCTTCGTTTCGTGACGGGATAGTTTTGTTGTGCTCCCTTTTTTACTGAGACTCTCTGTAGATGAATGAGGTTTCTTAGGGGAACTGATTCGCCCGGATTCTTCCGCCACAGGACAGGGACTGTTTTTGCCAGAAAAGCTTGGACTAGATTTGCCTGACATTCCTGGACTCGAGAGCTGCTTGCGCACTCCTATTCATGAAAAAACGTAATGTTAGTTATTGCATTAAAAAAGTACAAGCAAAATATTCCTGAGGTGCAAGGTTTTTGGTGGTATTTATAGACTTTTCTTATCTTACTACTACTTTGGCAACTTGTGCTGTTCATTTAATCGGAAAACCTTGCTTGTAAAACAGCCTATTTACTTACTCGGGACGGGATTACTTTTTCGCACTTCCCAAGCCAGTGAGTGTGGCCGCTGCGGTAACGGTGTAGCCTCATAATCCCAGGACACCTTAAACCACTCGGCGAGTGCTTTGAAATCTCGAATGTAATTTTCCAACACCAAAATTGCTTCCTTACATGATGATAGATTCTCGTAGCATTCGACCGTTAGATAAATTTCGTTAACCTGAAATGAAAACCCGACATTAAGTTGATAAAGCACTTTTCTCGCATACCATAAATTCAGCTTACCGATCGCTCCAAGTTGCCAAACAAAAAAGCCCAGTAACGTGCCTGTAGTTCAGATTTTTTGTCACGTCCTGTTGAGGCACTTCGCACACGGGGTCCCGATTTGGTCAGCGATTTTTGGCGTTGCGACACATGCGACTGTAAACAGCGTGGTCTTACACCAATCGGGGGCCTCTTCGGAGGACTTCCTGTGGGAACAACGGCACATTAACATCGCACGTGATTGAGCCAACTATATCTCTATCAAACAACCGCATCAACACTGTACTGGAAACGGAAGCCCCCATTTCTTTCGTTATTTACTTACTCTGAGATTCACCACCATCCGACAGGTGGTAAAAGTTTTTCGCCTCCTTGCCTTCCTGATTGAAGTACTTTCGATTATCCATTCAGCCGTAAGGAGAGTTTTCTGCATTCCTTAAATTAGCTAATCTGCATTCGTACAGGGAACGATTGTACACTTGTATAAATTAATGTGTGCGTTACCGACAAACAAAGAACAATTCAGAACAGACGGACAAGTCCAAATTTGGTAATATCTTCCGTTCTTGCACAGCTGTATGTGATGAACACATTGACATGCCAATAATTCACAATGCGTTAATGCTCCCGCCATACGATGTAATGGATGCAGCAACTAGATACGTTACCTTGGAAAAGCTGCACATAAATACCATGTAGGATATTGGGAAAACTTTGGATTTTACACAACACAACAAAGATCACACTTCGATGGTTTTTTTTTTGAGTGGGAAGCCAAGGTAACAAAAAAACAACAACAATGAATGACAATGGGAAACTATTGGACAATGTCGTTGACTTTACCGAGAAAAAGTTTATTTTTATAACAAAACTCACTGTTTATTACTTTATTCTGCGCATAAACTATGCGAAATACATCCAAAATCATTCTACAAAACACTCTAGTGATTTCATTAACCAAAGCATAGCATTCATCGCTGTCTTTATCTTTTGAACCGTGATAAAATTGTTGAAACTAAAACCAACCGGTTCAAAGAAAACGGTTCCAAATTTGATGCTTGGGCCAGCACGTCCATTCGGGAACTGTCAGTTTTCAAGCTCAACGAATTTTGTACGCGGGTGTTTTTGTTGTTTACTCCACCTAGTGCCGTTGGATTTTCGCTTTAATATGACTGAAAGTAAATATTCGAATCAGCTCTTCGGCCTCAAGGAACTAAAAGATAAAATGAGCACAATGTATTGTGGTAGGTTCTTCGTTTTATTCTTTAAATGTGTGATTAACTCTACGACCATTCCTGTGTAGTACAATGCGATGAGCAGCAGCTGCAAGTACCTTCGCACTGGGAAACAATTTATTGCAGCGTCAACAGCGTTATGGAACAACTTAAAATACACAACCTGAAAGCCCAGCGGCTACAACACACTGAACCGTGGTCCGAAAAGGATATGGTCAATTTGATGAAGATTCTTGAGCTGACATACAGTTGTTTAAAGGATTGCGGATACATCAGCATGCTTACAGAGGCTCACGATGAAATGAACAGGATGAGCAGTACCACATCCCAACAGCCTGCGTTCGGTGAACAAATGGCCAAACTGAAACAACAGATTGATCTTGTATCGTTTGAAGTAACCAAACTAAGGAAAGTGAAAGAGGCTCTGGATAATATTTACTCCAACTATAATATGGAGCTGGCTGTCTCAACCAGTGAGCAGGATAATGAAGAAGAAGCAGACGATGTATTTAATTGATGTCTTCTTCAGTTCGAACAATGGTGGGGATGAAAACGTTACATTTTATTGCAAGTATCGAATGCTTCAAAGTACGTATTAATACATATACAGAATTAAACACAAATTCTTTTTCTTCGTCTGTTTGGTTATACTCCGGTCGATCTGATGAATCCAGCTCCTGGGCTTTCAAAAGATGATCCGTAAAGCTGAACCACGAAAGCAGAGACGGGCAGCTAAGGCCGTATGTCCCAAACACAAATTCCAACTAGAATTTTGAGAGCATTTGTTGTAAACAGCCATGGCCACATGAAGTGAATGCTTCGACAATACACATGACCAAGATGCATATAGATTGTGACAGACATTTTGTCGGAAGATTGGTACTGATGGACGGAAGATGTAAATAATGTGAAAAATATAAATTCTGGTTAAAAAACACACACTGGCTTCGTATACCAGGGGTTTTACCCTGTATATACCCAAATCCAATTGTAACAAAAATATGGACCAAAATATCTTTCATAACTCCTTTGCTCTCAGTGCTCTTTTTCAATTTCTAGTTTATTATAGAAGCTAAATTTTAATCGCATGCTTTGCTCCCAAAGTTCATCGGATACAGTAAAATAGGTTTATTTAGTTCATAAAGACACTTTTATTATTAAGCAATGCTTGAGCGTATTGACGGACAAACCTAATCGATACAATAAAAAGTAATTCATTCATTCGCCTATTGCTTAAATGTATGAAATATTTCAAAGCTTTAATCCTGCGCAAGTGTAATTTAGAGCTTTTTTAAAGTCTGTAGCGTTTTTTATCTCTCTGTTAGTTTGATTAGTTTGATCGTAGGAACATTTGGAATGACATGAATGAAACAAACGGACGATTAAAAGACATAAGTTGAAAGCACAATCAGAAAAAAAAAGTTCAGCCACAACTGACGCGCACACCTTCAGACAGTTCAGATTTGTTGCATGGGAATTATTGCGTTCCGTCTCGCACTCTGCCGCGGTGGCCAACAATTTCTAAAAGCAAGTGCAGCCGAGAGAAAAATCAGAAGGTTTCCCTGTTTTGATATGTTTTAAGCATAATACCACACGCTCGTGCTTTGTTTCATGTGCTCCTTCATCATTGCTTCCCCGCGGCACAGTGATACAGTTTCCGACGCTGACGCTGGAGATTATCGTTTTCGATGTTCCGAGTGAAAATAGAAAAGAATATATGAAATATTTCAAAGCTTTAATCCTGCGCAAGTGTAATTTAGAGCTTTTTGAAAGTCTGTAGCGTTTTTTATCTCTCTGTTAGTTTGATTAGTTTGATCGTAGGAACATTTGGAATGACATGAATGAAACAAACGGACGATTAAAAGACATAAGTTGAAAGCACAATCAGAAAAAAAAAGTTCAGCCACAACTGACGCGCACACCTTCAGACAGTTCAGATTTGTTGCATGGGAATTATTGCGTTCCGTCTCGCACTCTGCCGCGGTGGCCAACAATTTCTAAAAGCAAGTGCAGCCGAGAGAAAAATCAGAAGGTTTCCCTGTTTTGATATGTTTTAAGCATAATACCACACGCTCGTGCTTTGTTTCATGTGCTCCTTCATCATTGCTTCCCCGCGGCACAGTGATACAGTTTCCGACGCTGACGCTGGAGATTATCGTTTTCGATGTTCCGAGTGAAAATAGAAAAGAGAAACGGCCAATGTCACCCAATCGTTTGAGGTGGCACAAGTGTAACACACCTCCCAGCCGATGATACGGGACAACGGTGCTTATATCCCCCATTATAGTGTAATGACTAGAGCGGGTGTCTTATCGTGAGGAGACGCACAACAAAGCCCAGCATTCCGCCACACCGAGCGGAGCCACATTCCTTTGCGTAATTGTTCTTGGACGTGGAGTGCCGCCTGTCTGGTGCATGAAGACCCATCTCCCGATAGAATTACCACCGAACCGAACTCCGACCGTCGTGCCTCTCCGCTGAGATCGCTCTGCCCTACTCCGATCCTTTTGCGGAGCAGAGTGTTCTATCAGGAAGCCAAACAAAAAACCACGCAAAAAAAGGAACATACATACTACCGAAAATGACATCATCATCGGAACTAGAAACCTTGCGGTCCGAAATCGAGCGCCTAACACGGGAGCTAGATCAGGTGAGCAGCGAGAACATCCAATCGGCCAAGTATGGTCTCGGGCTGCTAGAAGAAAAACAAAACCTGCAAGTGAAATGTGAAGAGTTGGAATCGCTGTACGAGAACACCAAACATGAACTCGACATTACACAAGAGGTAAGTTTTGCATATGCACCGTGCCACCGTTGCTTGACAGGTTTTATGTAGGGGACATCATGCAAAGCGAAAGAAAAGCGCATCTTGCAAACTAGTGGTGTTGTATGCGGTCAAAGTAACACCAGCTGCACATAGGTTGCCATACAACGCGGTAGGAGAAAAGCCTACTACTACTGCTGCTGCCGCCCCAACCTCCCTTTTTCTCTCTGTCTCTCTCGCTCTCTCTGTACAATTATAACAATCTAATGATTCACCGCACACACATTTTGGTCTCATTTCGTTTTATTTCATTTCACATCCCCATGTCAGCAGCGGCGAAATGGGTGAAAATTTTCTCTCGTGTTTTCACGGCTGCATGGGGAAGGTAGGGTGAGTGGTGTGTTGGTGCCAGCAGCAGCAGCAATGGGACTGTAGGGGATTGCTTTCTGTTATTGTAACTTGGGTACGACGATCGGTACAATTTCATTTGAAATGCAATCAAAATCGCAGTTGGCCAATTGATGCAGCTCCACCATAGTATGCGCCTTTTGATATGTAGGTTCAAAATGGAATCGGTTGAACTATATGTTGACCATCCCCATGCAGCAGACGATGAATGCAGGGATGCGGCACATTTTGTAGGGACAGACACTTTCCCACACTAACGAGACCCTTCGACCAAATTCGCGTGCCTGGATTCTTGAACGGCTTTCCAATTAGGAGATAAGTGGTGCTTATGGGTACGATTCTGCTCCGGTGTGAGCTATTGATCAATTTCATAACTGCAGACGAATGGCAATGGGAGTTGTGCAAATAATTGTTTTCATTTGCTCAGTTCCGTTTTCCACCGAACCGTCCTGGTCGTGGTCATCTTCGTGCTTCAACAAGCATTGACTGTCGTCGGCGAATGCGGGGCTAAGAAGGCCTGCAGGTTCACAACAACACCCACGAACTACCCTAGCCAGAAAGTGTGTATTCGCTCGCCAATAGGTGGTATCCAATAGGCCTCTGTTACCTACCTATTCGATGGAAATTCATAGTAAATCAAAGCGAAAACGAAATAACGCATGTAACATGTACACATGTGCAACGCGATACGGTTGAATAGCTTTTTTTCTCCTTCTGTTCTGTTTTTCTCGTGCAATTTCCCTTCAATTTTCTTTTGCCATTGCATGCGCCGATAGATCACTGATAAAGCTCCACGTTGTTGGTCTCATTTTTCGATGCCGGCCCATTTTATCTGTTGCGCTATCGAAAGCTTTTGCGAACCTTTTGGGCCTTCACATGGTCTAGCTGGTGGATTCATTTTGAAGGTCAATAATGAGTTCCGCTCTGTGAAATAATGTAAAACCGGATACGATGTCGGTGCGCAGGTACTTCAATAAATAAAATTTGTTTACATCATTTATACGTAATAGTTGTTGCCGCGGATATCGATCCAATCGAAAGGAAGTGGGCTATCGAATGAAAAGCAACAATTGTTAAGCCGTTTCGTTTGTATTGAAACAGTTTGTCTCTCTCTTTTTTTTCGATTGTTAATGTAGCTCTATTTTACTGATGGTGCCATTGTTATCGGCAATCGGCGGTTGAAATCGATATTTTAATTTCTATTTCATTTATCACATCTTCAAAATAAACATTGTGATGATCGTAATGAAAAAAGTCCCACTTAAGCCGGCCGAATAAAGTTGTACTTTTAGCATACTTTTATGCAATCCAAAAGGTTTAATGTAAACAGTAGCAACCCAATGTAGTAATATACAAATATGCTAAAAATGTGTTTTTATTTTTTCCATTTTAGGCTTTGCAAAAGTTTCAAAAAACCCAACAAGTCACCACAAAATCAGGCATTGAACAGGAAGATGCATTGCTCAACGAATCAGCCGCGATGGAAACATCCCTCAACATGCAAAT
This sequence comes from Anopheles maculatus, assembly GCA_002091835.1. Classification (NCBI taxonomy): domain Eukaryota; kingdom Metazoa; phylum Arthropoda; class Insecta; order Diptera; family Culicidae; genus Anopheles; species Anopheles maculatus. Next base: position 6,756 of record KZ062129.1, read on the forward strand.
CGTGGAGCTGGAAAACGAAACCAAACAGCTACGTCACGAGCTAGACCGTGTCACGAGTGAGCGGGACCGCATGCTACAGGAGAATGCCGAAATCGGTCGCGATAAGTCCGGCACAGAGGCGGAACGTGCCCGGCTTAAGGCCGAGCTGAAGGATATGAAATATCGCGAGGCTCGTATGCTGGCCGACTATTCGGAACTGGAGGAAGAAAACATTTCGCTCCAGAAGCAGGTGTCCAGTTTGCGCAGTTCTCAGGTATGGAAAGCGAAATACCGTGTGCTCCCGCGCTGTAGTGCGATACTAAAATATGTATATCTGTTTACCTGTCAGGTGGAATTTGAAGGCGCAAAGCACGAAATACGACGACTCACGGAGGAAATCCAGCTGTTAAACTCACAGGTGGAAGAATTGGCTAGTTTAAAGAAAATAGCTGAAAAACAGATGGAAGATGCCTTGACTGCACTGCAAGTAAGTGACGTTCTCGGTTCTCACTGCTAGAAATAAATCACCCCGGATTTCCCATTTTGTTCCATTTTCGCCAGGTTGAAAGGGAGAATAAATACGCTTTGAAGAAAGAGCTTGATGCACATATCAACCGTGAATCGATGTACAATATAAGTAATCTGGCATATAGTATACGTAGCATGGAAGAAAATGCCCTGAACAGCAGTGACTGTGAAGAAGAAATTCCAGCATTGAGGTAAGCTTCTTCTTGTGTGGGTTCTTAGCTATGAGACACTAATTTCGAACTAACTTTTTTTCTATTTTCGAATTGGGAACCACGCAGAGATTCCACCTTGAAACGATTGGAAGCTACCCTAGAGGCCGAAACAGCCGATCTTAAATCACCCGACGGCACCAAGGGTGATCTGTTCTCGGAGATCCACCTGAACGAGCTTAAAAAACTCGAGAAACAGCTGGAAACGATGGAAACGGAGAAGCTCTGTCTGACCGCCAATCTGCGTGATGCGCAACAGAATCTAGATAAAAGCCAGAACGATTTGCAAAACTTTATGGCAAAGTTAATGCTGCTAGCAGCACACGTAGATGCACTACACACGCTCAAAAAGCAAATCCAAATCGAGGAAAACATTACCGGTAAGTTTGTTAAGCTGCAATTTTATAACATAGATATGTATAACATTCATGTAAAATGCATATTTTGTAGTGTCTGCTGCAAAGGATAAGGACGTGAATGATAAATTGAACGAAGCCATCATGCAGTACTCGAGTTGGTTTACGCTAAGCTCGAAGGAAATAGATACACTCAAGGCCGACCTGGCAGAACTGCAGAAGGGTTTGAACTGTTCCGATGCAATGACTGTGTTGCGTAATGAAATAACGAATCTAAAGAACAAGGTACAACGTGAAACTAAGCATTTGCGATTTTTGTTCCATCTCAATCATTCTACCAACGATTGTATTTTTGGTCGGTCTTACAGCTGTTGTCAGTGGAGCAAAAATCGCTGGATTTGCACAGTGACATTCAAGTCCTCACAACACTATCGCAAACTGCCGGCCAGAGCTTGAACACGACGCGAACCAACTTGGTTGCATTAAGCGACGATTTGGCACAGCTGTATCACCTTGTATGCACGGTCAATGGAGAAACTCCAAATCGTGTGCTGCTGGATCACAAGAACGATGACTTAAGGTAATTGTGGCAAACAACCATTTTCCGCTCGACTTACATTTGTTTTTTTTTTTGTATGTGCATTGCAGCTTCGAGAATGATTCATTGACGGCGATTCAGTCGCAGCTGAAATCGGACATTCTTACCTCGAAACCGCATGTTTTCGAAGACCTGCAAGCACTGAGCGATGCAGTCGAGATTCGCAAATACGTTGACACCGTGAGCGACCAAATTCGGTACCTTAAAACAGCCGTCGAACACACGATCGAGCTGAACAAGGATAAGGTGGTTAACGATTCGTCCGTCACGTCTTCGGGCGATGTGAAGGATGCGAAGGAGGAGATCGCCGATCTGCATGAACAGATCATCAAGCTGCGCAGCTTGCTATCGACGAAGAGAGAGCAGATTGCAACGCTCCGCACTGTTCTCAAGTCAAACAAGAACACCGCCGAGGTCGCACTGACGAATCTGAAATCGAAGTACGAAAACGAGAAGTTGGTCGTGAGCGATACTATGTCCAAGCTCCGAAACGAGCTCCGCATTTTGAAGGAAGATGCGGCAACATTCTCAAGTAAGTTACAGCACCGTTCGGCACGTTGAGCTCAGCGCTGAAACCTGTGTTCTGTTTGTCCCTTTACTGAACAGGCCTTCGCGCTATGTTTGCTGCCCGCTGCGAGGAGTATGTTACACAGGTTGACGAACTGACGCATCAGCTTGCGGCGGCTGAAGAGGAGAAGAAAACACTCAACCAGCTGCTCCGGTTGGCGGTGCAGCAGAAGCTAGGCCTGACGCAAAAGCTCGAAGAGCTTGAGATGGATCGGTAATAACTGTTGCGATGTGCTGGCGTGTGCTCAATGACCGCAACATTAATGGTGTCGTTTGATCGTTTTTTTTTTGTTTGTAGTGAAATGCGCCATGTGCGCCGTCCAGCAGCGTCACAGCGCGGTGGTGGTGGTGGTGGTGGAGGAGGTGGCGGCGGCAAGTCGGCCTTCTCACGCGGGCAACCAGCACGCAACAGCCTTCAGAATCCAAACAGCAACAGCAATAGTAACAATCCGAACCAAGCTTTCTTCTAACATAAGGTGAGCGTACAACGTAAAATTTTGGCGTTCCTTTACACACTTCTTAAGCTGTAAAGCGGAAAACACCGGGTTAAAAAGTTAGCTGTAGTTTTAGGTAATCACTACCGTGGAGGGATGAGAATTGCAACCAAAAATTATCCATCAGGCATATGTAAATCTTTCATCGATCTCCAGGGTTATATTTTGGTTGTGTCTTGTTTTACGCTCTTTTTCGTAAACACAAAACGTTCAGAAAACACAGAGCTATGACCAGGTGGTCCGTCCCACCAATGAATTATAAAAAAAAAAAAACAAAACAAAAATCACGTAGTATGCGTTCCTGAAGCGAACGCACCTAATGACCACGAGTAGTAGCTGTATAACAAAGAAATGCATATTTCCATCCATTAAAGAAACGAACGAGAATTGAACCATAGTTGCAATATACAAACTCGTTGTAAAACGTACTGATCAGCGTGCAACGGGGTGTCGAAGAATAAGGCAGCACAGTGCGTCCAGTAAACCTGTGTAATTGTCCGAAGGACACGAACGAACGCGCTTTAAGATATATTTATTCGCACCGAGTGTGGCAGCTGCAATAGCGTAACTAAACACAGGACATGAGGAACGAGTATGGCAGCGTTGTTTAGAAGCAAACAGCGATGACTGATTGATGAAAAGGCACGTTTCGTTTATTATATTAACAATTCGCAATTAGAAAATGCTAATGCACACGGTTCGGCAACATTTTATGTTGAACGGTGTCGGTGGTTGTGGTACGTATATTGGAGGACGGACTGTGTGTGTAGCAGCCGCATCCGTGTGGCTGAAAAATTTATTTCAAAAATTATAGATAGACGTTATTTATTAATTCTTCAGAAGACTAACAGACCGATACCGTTACAAAATTGTTATCAAATAGTTTACCGCAAAGCAACGGCACCGGCACGATTATCGGAAGTAACGAGTCAAGCGCTAATCTTGAACGTCATCTGAGACACAAACCTAACGTAAGGGACCTTTTGTTCAACGGTTGTGTTGGTGGTGGTGCCATTGAGAAAAAAAGCACACGACGAAATCTGGACCAACATTTTTATGAAAAGTTCCACCACGTTCCTGACGGTTTGCAGGCATCGTAGTATTTTATCGCGTCTTTACTCAACTGATGCAGGCCATATAAACGGCCGCACGTGAGGTGTGAGTAGCATGTGGCAAAGTAAATTCGTCACAGGGGAGTATGTTTCACTGTGTTTTGCAAATGGATTTCAATAGCACATCAATAATCCTTCGAGGTTATGCGAATCCACTGCTTATTGCATTTTATACAATAGCATTGGTTCCACTCTTTTAGAGAATGGCCGATTTCACGAACTAAATTGAAATGTGTAGTGAAAGAATTGTTAGTAGAACCAAAATCATCCCACAAGTAGGAACTGGTCCTTCTCGGTCGCCCTAGCGTCGCCGACTTCGTTTTGTAGTCTTTTAGGTCTTCCTTCGATTGTTAGTTCGGCAGTCGGCATTAAAGTTCGGATGGCGTCGGAAGCATTATAATCGGTAGTGTGTTAAAATTAGGCATTCTTCACAAGAAACAAAAGAAAACAAAAGTACCGAAATTATCTGCCAAGTATCCGTTCTCTCAATGATACAGCGTTACTAGTAACTATCTGTCCAACGTAGTACAGGTTAGGTTTTTGAAATTGTGATTTTTGTCAGTTATGGTATGCAACATATTCTCACAGACACATACATAGAGCAAAATTAAAATAACGACAATGTTAGGAGAATGAATCGAATCGAATAGTGACAACATTTAAAGACAGGAGAAACGAATAAGTACCCACAACATAGACGTCCCGTCAATGTAGCGCGGCAAAAGCGTGTCCTCATTGAAACAAAACAAACAGAAAACACATCTTCTAATCGTCCAAAATTAATTAGTAGAACGTTATATTATCCTCTAACCAATCAATCCATTTGCCAATATTTTTGAGAAGAAATGAAACAGGTTATGTGAATAATAAAGATATTATAACAACAAAACTACACGGTAATTTGATGTAGCTGTTGTTTTGTTGTATTGTTTAATCTACTCACGGAAGAAACAATAACAAACAACACACACACACACACACACACAGTTGTGTGCATGAACTGCACCGGCAGAAAGAACATCGCAATCGAATGGCGCGGTGTGTGTGTCTATAGAAATCTCCGATAGTGGGGTAAAAAAAAGCAAATCTATGATTAAACATAAATTGTAAAAGTCTACCGAGCCATATATTTATTGTAAAATAGTGGAAAGCAAATGATACAAGAAAAAAAAACTCTCCTTGAGCGGAGATAAATATTTGGAAATTCCAAGTGTTGAAACCGAAAATCAGTCAATATGACCCAACGTTAATGGAAGTGTCGGAAAAACAAAAAAGACACAAAGGTTAATGTTCAAATTATTGTGCAATAGCAACACTAAACTGGTATAAAACTGGTACCGATATTTCGTAGCATCTAAAGTAGCAGCAGAGAAGTAGGAAATGGCGATGATACGCAGTAACGGTATCAACTACGAAATTAATAATAATTAATCACCGTCCCTTTTTTGAAACGATGTGAAGTTTAAGAAGCTCGAAAGCTCGAAAGAGGGTAATAATTAACTATACGAGATATGGAATGAAGATGATGATGTCGGAAAAGCATTTTTGGTACTTACCTAATAGTGGTACACGAATATCAAGTAAAGAAACCACACGATGCAGTAGACAATTGTTTAGATATTTCCAACATTGGTGGAAGGTAAAGAAAAAGAAGGAGAGCGTAAAAAATGTTTGGACATTTCATGTGTGTTTCGCCCTTTTTATATTATGATTATACAATGAATTTTGAAACCATATGCGAGACACGCGTTTATGAGTTATATTTGCACAAAGAAAACAATGTAAGCTGATAACGAACATCATATACTGGCGTGATTTTGTTGAATGCTGATTTGTGTTGAACGCTTATTTCCTTGTTAATTCAATTGAAGAAGATTCATATAATGTTTCGTTATCACAATTAAATCGATACTACAACTTCGAGAACAAATATTGCTAGCTTGATATGCGATAGTGATGTTTCAGTTTAATCTCATTTTGTTACAGTGTGTGCATAGCGAAGGTAGCGAATGAAAAACATCAAAATGTATGTTATAGCATTCAAAATCTGGCAACTGGTAGTTTTGAATAATTTATGCAATACCAAGAAACCCGTAGCAGTTGACTGTTTTGAAACTTACAGTGTAGAGGAGCATAGGTAATAGCAACACAACACAAGTAACTAGCAACCGAATACCGTAAACGTGGCAAATATCAGCAAAAGAAAGATAAGAAAGGTGTAGGGCGCAAAATGCCAGAATGCAATAGTAGGTTGACATATAGAACTTTTGTTTTGTAAACCCCGCTTCGTTTGAACATGAGTTCGATTTTCACGCTTACTGAATCACTGGATAATGTGGTGTGTAGTATGTGTGCACAGATATCCCTTCTTCCGTATCTGTAGACGTAAGGTTATCTCCAAAATTATAACTGCATAGTGGTAGTGTCGGTTTAATTAGCACAGTTTAGTAGGTGTAGTGATAAATTGTAAGTGATTACCAGAGACAACAATCGTATTCCCTCCTAGCGTAGTGAAATTTATACATACACTAACCCTTGTTCGTTCCTGTTTTACGTCACATGAAACCTACCGTAACAAGCTCCCAAATACCGTAACAAGCTGAAGTAAGAAATGGTATCAAAAATCTACTGTGCAAACTAGCTGGTGGCGCAAGTCAATAGTAATCGAAAAAAAAGTCCATTTTGTGTCTATTCTGTGGCTAAGTTCAAGTAATGTTTTGTTTCTGTTGGACAAATAGCAACCATTAAACTGGTAAACATGGTAAAAAACGTTCAATGTGTGTTTTATTGTTGCACTTCCGTTCATGAAATTTGCATTATTGTTTAAATTTGAAAACGTAACTTTTAGACCACCACACTTGTCACCTTTCGCATTACACTTACAGCACAGCACGTACTGTACGAAAACGGTTCCGTGTTCTGTCGTTTTGTTGAATGAAGCAAAGCTACAAAGATACAAAGATCTCTTCTTATCTATACCAAGGATTGCCTTTTCAGGTACGTAGTTAAAATAACAATAAAGTCTGCTATGCAGATATACTTTTCTACAGTGTTCGGCAACATAAGGCGTGTTTTGACCACTGACTAAAGGGAACTTGATTTATATCAATAATAAGAATATCAGGTCGAAATAACAGGTCCTGACCACCCAGCAGTCTCGTAAGTCGTCAAATGCATCTGATTCTAATGAGTAAACCTGTTGATCTGGTAACCGATGATGTGAAGAAGATTCCGGGTTTATTCGTAAGAAACAGCCTGGCGGTATTGCTCTTTCGTTTCACTATATAAAAGTGCAGAATACAAACACCTTGTGATTTTTTATCGTTGGGTAGTGTTTATTAGTATTTGTTTGGCTGGCACGCCGCTCATTTCTCATGATAGCTCAGCGCATAAAGAAGAGAGAATGTTGCAATTTTAGTAATACGCTTTAGTACAAATATCTAGCAAACGTACACGATGAACATCAATAGGTAGGCAGTGAGCATGGCACAGAAGAGGATACGATCAAGTGGCTGCACTACTTCCTGCCAATGGACGACATCACACTCCTCATTCCCGCTAGAAATCATATCATCATCCTGCTGTCGTTCATTATCCACTGCCGTCGGTGCATTCTGCTGCACGCGAGTATCCTCCCAATCGTTGGCCAATTTTCCCTCCGTGCTTGTTCCGTTGAGATACCCGATGGACAAGAACGAAGCGAGTGGTCGATTTTTTCTCAAAAACCCAATAACTTGTGCGACTGTACGTGGACAGGTGGTAAAACGCTTCCTGGTGCTAATCTGGCCCCGAACAAAGTATGTCCAACCGCATGCAATGGCACCGAAAGCAAATGATCCTAGCAGCAGATGTGCCAACGGAATGACTGGTTTCATTTTCACTATTCCGTACCAGTAGAGAATGACGAGGAACATGCTTTGCATCACGGTACCCAGGACGGCTGTGATTGTTCGTGCACTGGAGTTTATGTTGAACCAGAGACTGAACAAATTCAACAGGCAGAGTACTAGTATCAGCAGAAAAAACATACACTCAATTAGTATCGCTGATTGTTATAAAAATACACCAAAAAGTTGCACTTACTGACGATCAGTACGAGAAACACTACCAGATGAGAACCAATCAGTCGCTCGATGACAATATCCATGCGAAACTCCGGGCTCATCGTGCTGTTAACGGTGGCCATCTGGAAGGAGGTAATTTTATACGGCAGCAGCGGATAACTCGGGTACGAGAGGCGACGTTGAAAGTGGAATAGCGACAATTGATTGGTATCGTACTCGACGGAATAAATTCGCAACGTGCAAATCTTCGTATCGAACGCCCAGTACCGCGGCTCCGTATAACAGTCAACCTTGAAGGTGCATAATACCGTGTAGATAACTTCCCCATCGTAGCTCAGATGGCACTTGACACGGGAGCACTGTTTGGTGCTTTGGATACGTGGCGATCTGAAACGATGCCAATCAACAGCAGCAGATGGAAACTTACTTGATATTGTTTTATACGCACGGTTAATTTGTATCTTACTTATGAAACGATTTAGCCGCAAACGTTGGAGTCCAGAGGTCTTGTTCGGCCACGTTAATAGTTTCTATATTGCCGCTAGTGCGTTTGTTCCAGTGTAGAAACGCGTCGTACCATTGCTGCAAAACGTTTAATACCGTTTCATCAACCATGGTAAGCCATCCAAACGATTAACTTAAAATGTGCGCACCGTTAACATACCATCAACAGTTCTAACGTTATCTCCAGCTTCGAGTCGTCATTACGAACCTTGGAAAGTTCGAATGAATTTCAATAAAACAAATTTGTCACATCGAGAAAGCAAACAAGGAGAGGAGATTTTACATACTTTTTCCACATTGATCACTTCGGCCCCGATGTACATAGCGAGACGATCTTGCTGATACTTTACTGGCCGGTAGCGTGGATTGTAGCTGGTACCACAAAACAGGGCATTTTTCAACGCAGTTTCAGTGCTATTGATTTCCATTTGATCCACGCAAACGAATGGTTTTGGAAGCTCTACGAAAGCGACATCCACAAAGCAAGCTTCATTAACCGCGAATCACTGTATCGTTGAATCGCTTACTTACCAGCTGCTACCGCCATTGCTAATCCAGTTAACAGCACTATTGTTCTAACCATAATGATCAATTTCAGCATTGTCCAGTCAAAACAATGCCTCTCTGCGAACGACAAACCTAATCCACCATTCACTATCAACTGGTCGAGCTGTCGAATGCAGTTGGACCGTTGCTTGCAGTTTACGCCAGGCCAGCTGTACTGAACATCTTCGTTGAGACAAACTGCATCATCAATCAGCACATTATTAGAATTAGTCAGCTGGATGGTGTGTTGGATAATGTTGGCGCGCAGTGGCTGATAAATGCATCATAAATGCACGTAAGGTTTGCATGCTGCGGAATACAGACGGAATGGAACAGGTGGTGTGGTGATCCATGATCTAGGATGGATACGGGGATAGCATAGAGTTGCGTCATGCTGCCATGCTCCGTATAATCATCGTAAATTGGGAGCGGAGACAGCTGCTTAGAAAGATGAACATTACAATTACACTTAAGCTCGAAAGGGCAGGCTTAAGCTGAACAGATAGATATGTTTCGACGTTTGAAACAAACTGTTGCTGTCCTTCATGTTTTGGGTGTAAATGAAATAAGCCAAAAAATTTATGCAATATTGGCTGCGTTCGCAATTTTTTTTTGCGATTACGAATGAATATGCATAACTGACTCTACTTTTGTGATACAGCTGATCAATATTTCACGTTAAGAATTAGTTTAGTTAAGTAACATTTCTCAACTCAAGCGAAAGAAATGTTTACCATGTTTTAATCGGCACATTTTTTTAGACTCTCACACAACATTGTACAGTATATTTGTAACAAAACAGCCAATATATACAAAAATTTTAGTTTTACACCAGATGAAAAACACCAGTCACAAATTAATACTTTTCTACTGATAGTACATCTACTCTTTCGCTAGCAATACATATGAAACGAATTTTGCTACCATTTCTAAATACGTACTATGCTACAACATCCTTTTACATATTCTAACATCAATCAGCTTATATTGCTTTTAAAAAATTGCAATACACTTTTGATTTTAACCTACATGTTCTGTTTTTTTTTTGGTAATGTGACGGTGGTGGTTGTTATAATGGTTTGCTTCGATTACCGTGATACGGCACGTTTCGTAGTACGGATTAAGTATGCACGTTGATAGTAGTTATAATATCTTCCCTGTGCTCTAAATTGATTGTTTCTCCTTGACAGATGACTAGTGTGAAGGATAGGGTGTAAACTATATGACCTTCACTACTGCTAATCATACTTTGTGCCGATCACGACACGATTTGGTTGATCCTAGATTTGCCCAAACGACGTGTAGCACAAACGTGGTTCCAGCTGAATACAGCTTCAGACAAGAGAAGGCAACGTGCAGTCGAGGCAAATTTGACGAAGATGGATACACACAACTGACAATAGTACCATCGCTATGCTTTGGATATCAGTCCGGTCCGGCTTACGAGACCGCTTAATGAGCTAAAGATGAAAGTTTCGGTTCCGTAGACGACCACACAGCTGATGCGGAACGTAAACATTTTTCCGGAATGTAGCGCGATTGGTACCAGAGGATCAGATTCAACACTATCGACCACGCTCGAAGCGGAGTAATGATGAATGCTAGCAATCCGTACGAGTTCCAAAATATAACTGCCAGTAATACCTCCACGGTCATGATAAGAATAAATGCAGAATTTTTCCATAACGCCATCAGCCAACCGTAACTTTTTTCCCCGGAACGACGATAAAAGCTGCAACACGTGAAATGATAAAATGTGTGATTACTTACAATTTGTCAAGCTTGATCATGCTACTACTCTACTACTGCACATTCTTACCGTCGTACAACGTTGTTGGCAAAAATGATGGTCAACGGTAGCTGGCAGAGCATCAGTTGAAAGAACCCGTACAGATAGGTGAGTGTGCCCGGCAGAAAGGCATTATTCACAAAAATACCCCAAACAAATACTACTCCCATATGACCATCGATCACCTCACCGATGGACCATGGCCCGCAGGTTAGATACAGACAGTAACCCACAATAGGAAACATTAAACGATCCACGGTCGATAGAATCCACATCTTTCGTATCCAACCTCCGCAGCACATTGTCCGCAAACGGGGTCTAGTCAACGTACCTCCTGTAAAGAGAGAAACATAAAATTTAAATTTCTCTTCTAGTGCTCTGTTCCGGAATCAGCTTAAACGTACTTCGCACGAGTGTATGCCATATGCGAAACACACACAACGGTACCAGATATATGATCAGCGCCACACTGAAGAACGTTTGGAAAACTTTGTTCGTGTCGTACATCAGCACCAGCTTCGCGAGGAAATCGAACTGTAACCGAGAACCGTCCAACGTAAACTGTTGCTCCACCACACGGCTTCGCCCGTCCGCGTCCAGCACGTAGATCAGAAGCTTATGAAGACCGCGTTTGTAGCGACTCGGTTCCCAGGGCACCACAAACAATTGATGACTGGCGCGTTTACAATCTTGCCAACCGGCGCCATCTATTTTCGCCTGACATTCGACAATTTTGGCAGGCGAGAAGATAAGCATCCGTATATGGGTAGAATCCTTGATCGATTGCAGATCTTCCTTTCCTGGAATGTTGAACAAAGCGTCCTTCGGATTTGTTACCAGCACCACCGGCCACTGGTTATGGTGGACGTCGACGAACGAGAACAGCCCATGGTCGAAAGCCGCCAACCGATAGCGCCGGTTGCGCATCCAATCGCCAAGCTCCAGCTCGAGAAAGCCTTCCTCCTGTAGCGTATACATCCGTGGCACCGCTCCCCCGAGCGTGTGAAAATGCCCAGAAAGATACGCATACGCTTCCCGGTAGCGACCGATCAGATTGCGGATGCCCCCCGAACCTAAACCCGGCGTGAGGATGCACGAGGTAGGATAGTGTCCGAACCAAATGGTGTAATTTGTTTCCAGCTCGCGAGACCGTTCGGCAAGATTTATCAAATGCTGCGTCTCGTTGCGGGACAGCATTCCGACGAAATTGAAGGGCCGTTTCGGTCCCGGATCCAAACACGCGTCCACCGCAATGAATGTGTACCGTTCGCCTCCCGCCACCAGCTGCTGCATGTAGGATCGGGTATGGTATTTGCCTTGTGCCGAATAGTTTGTAAACAGATCCTGGCGTGCTTGCAACGCGGGCACATTAAAATTGTCATGATTTCCTCTGATATCGAGCCACACCGTTTTGTTTAACACATTCGTGTCACGCAACACATCGTGGTACCAGCGCCATTCCTGTTCGTGCTGCTGGGAGCCAAGAAAGTTGGACGTTTTAGCATCGGTAAGATCACCGGATGCCAGCACTACGGATGGCGAGATAATGTCGACGGTACGATTGCAAAACTCGATCAGCTGCGGAACACGGGAGGGATCCAGATACATACTTATATGTATATCGGACACCTAGAAGAACGCACAGAATGAACGGTGTTTAGTGGTATGCGCGAGCGGTTAGTCAGCTTTTTCATCCTATCCTATACCTGCAGGAACCACATCAAATGATTGTGCTGATCGTCCAATTTAAGCTGCTTGTGATGCCGCTGCTGTCCATCGTTCGAGGCGGCATCGAGCCGGTTACTTAATTGCTTGTCGATTCCGATTAGATTCGCAAGGTTTGCAACAAATATCGAAAATACTACGATAAACACGATCAAAGCGAAGGCAACCGTAGTGAAACGCATCGTACACAGCAGCAATCAATTCACCGTTGCGCTTCAGCAATTTGGCCGCGTAATCACAGCAAAACCCGTATGCGTGTTTAATCTCCGGCTTCCTCTCTACGCATCCGTCGAATAGTAACGGACCATAACTCACACCACAGTTCGAAAAACGGCCACTACCCAGCAAAGGGACGATTTACTTTACACCGTGACGAAGAAAAGGCATATGAAAATGTTTATCAAATTTATACTAAAAACCCTTATCACACACAATCGGTGTGGGATGACGAGTTCACTTTTTACCTTCGGTTGTTGTTATGAAAACAACAGGACTGACCTTGAGCGATGGATTTTTGACAGATGTTGACGCCGGCGCACAAATTTCTGTTTACAAAATATTCTCCTCTCTCGAACGGAAGTGATGGTAAAAAAAAAACGGATCGGGCGCTTTGGTCCAGCCAGCAACAGCATTGGTAGCCACCGTAGTTGGTGCCAGGGCACAGCGAAATCACTGCGTCGTCAAAAGTCAAACTAGAAACACGCAGTTCCGCATTCGCTGCAAAGTCCGGGCCAGCAAATAGCATCTGAATTCCTGACCATACCAACCCAACGGTTCAGGACCTCCGCGGCTTCGTAACAAACAAAAGGATGAGTAGTGATGAAGAAATCGGTGAATTGAAAGTTGTGTACGATTTCATTGCACAGGGCAAATTCAAGAAAGCTTTTGCCAGTGCCACGAAAGTTCTCGACCAGCGGTCGCCCCCATCACCGGAGGCAGAGGAGGAAGATCCGTTGCGGGAATTGTTTCTGTTCGTCGTGACCAAGTACGCGGAGCAGCTCGAGCAGGAGGGCAAAATCGAACAAGTGTTTGAAATCATCGAGCAAGGATTGGAGTACTTCCCCGAACATCCGGAGCTGCTGAACGAGACGGGAGTGCGATTGCAAAGGTAGGCGCTAACCCATCCCCCAGGCCATTGCACGCCTCCTGCAGGTGGTGGTGGTGGTGATAGTACACGCGCGCAATACGCAGAGCGAGTGTGAGGTCAAGTGCGTTTTTTTTTATTTTGTCATTGGCCACTCACATCTAACATTGCCTAATGAAGGACATATATCGCTACCTGTCCCGTTGCCTGCGGGCGAAAATAAGAGCGAAACGCAAGATCAAGGAAATTGCCGTACAGTTGTACACGGTCGATAAAGGATTTAAGCAAGGCTTCCTATGGGACGTTGGGTGCCTGTCGATGGACGATGTGAGACATTTGCTTGACACGCTGAAGAAGGTCAATCTGGTATCAAGCTCGCTAGTAATTGTGCAGCTCGGGCAGGATTCGTTGGCCGATTTTGGTGTGTGCGATATGAATCGATGGTACGTGGGTCATGAAGAGCGCCCCGTAATTATTGATGTGTCCGCAGGACATTCGGCGCCACGTACGGCTGACGCGAGTGTAGCAACGCTGCATAATGGTTTGGTGAATTTGTTGCAAGCCCGGCTTAAAGCGACTGCTGAGCGTGGTCAGCCATTTACACAAATTGTACAGTGGCCGCTTGGTGAGGATGTTTGCCGTACAAGCGCGTACGGTTTGTTCATTGGTTATCCCGTAGTTTATTGGTACGTGACAGAAATTACACACGAGAACTGTTTATCCATGGTGCCATTGGCAGTGTTTCAAGCGGGAATGAAACCGCACGGAGATGAAACATTCGATCCGTTCGTTTCATTTAGTGTGCCAACCGCACTATTGAACCAACCGGCAGTAAAAATGGCCTTAAACTTGTGGGAAGAGTCTGTTGCGAGGAATAACTTCAAATGCGTTACTTTCACTAAGGTTTTTAATACAGTGATTATGTAACATAAAGTAATCTGATTACAATGGAATTTGTTCCCGTACGTAGGATAGTTTTGATAAAATACTGCCATTTAAAAAAAAAGACTTTTAACATGTTTAACAAATTCAGCACATGTTTGCATAGAATTAATATTTTTCTAAAATTTTCTAGAATCGCTAGGCTAGGATTGTAGAAAGAAAGAATAGCGTTACTGCTTAAAACAAAAAGTCAAGAAAATTCACAAAAAAGCACGTAATATGCATTAAGATAGAAATATCAAAATCGTCATAAGGACCAGAAACTGTGGTGGATACAAAATAAAGTTATCGTACATTGGAATACTCTACTGAAGCAAAATGGAAAACAAACCCGGAAAGAAAGCAGCATGAGATGGGCTAAATGATCTATTCCAACATTCTGTACTTTTCGTTATTAAAGTATATGAAAAGATTCGCTTTACTTTATCACTGCATTTATCCCTTGCAGGTATGGCCGATCGTTGGAGGCTTCCATCTGCTTCGAGCGTGTGCTACTGCAGGATTCGCGTTATCTGAAGGCCTACCAAAATCTGCAAAACACCAAATGCGAGCTCGTTGAACGATGGCACTTTCGCATGCTAAATGACGTTGTGCGCAATGCAGCGTTTCGTGCCGCGATCGAAAGGCAGATCGCCGAAGGATACAACGAAGTACTCGACATCGGCACCGGCACGGGATTGCTTTCGATGTACGCATTGCAATGCGAGGGCATTCGCAAGGCAGCCTAAATGACGTTGTGCGCAATGCAGCGTTTCGTGCCGCGATCGAAAGGCAGATCGCCGAAGGATACAACGAAGTACTCGACATCGGCACCGGCACGGGATTGCTTTCGATGTACGCATTGCAATGCGAGGGCATTCGCAAGGCAGCGGCATGCGATGGGTCAGAAATAATGGTGCAGATCGCACGGGACGTGTTCGGTGCGAACGGGCTTAGCGATCGCATTTGCCTGTTTCAAAGCTATTCGCAGGATCTAAAGATCGGTGAACGTTTCTCCCTGATCGTTACCGAAACCCTCGATTCTGGTGCATTTGGCGAGGGGATTCTGGAAACTTTAATTCACGCGAAACGGCATTTGCTCCTGCCGGAAGGGAAGATCATACCGGCGAAGGTAACACTGTACGCGTCCGGCTATCAATCGCGCGCCTTAACAGCAAGCAATATTTTAATCAACGAAGCATTTATAGAGGATTTCTCCTTGCCCAGCAATTGTTTGCTGTCGAAGGAAGGTACAAAGTGTTACGATGCGGAGGACATTGGACGCATTCAGGCAAACGATGATTTTGAGTTTGTGACCGACACCGTAGTATCGATGGTGGTCGATTTCAACGATCTGGACTGTTTGGTGCGTTTCCAGGATGGTACAGAAGAGGGCGAGGTGGAACTGACCTGTCTGGACGATGGTCTGCTGTTGGATGGTTTCGTGGTATGGTTCGATCTACAGCTGGATGAGCAGCAAGCCATCAGCACGGACCCTACTACGAGCACCTGCTGGAACCAAGCCATCTTCCGACTGAACCAACGCCTTCCAGTAGCGAAGGATCAACGATTGAAGCTGACAATGTCCTGCAAGGACGGTGCGCTCTCGATTGCGCACAATCTGAACTCGGTAGAAAACCAAATCAGTGTCCACGAGCATGTGCTGGAGTTTCTCAACGACAATGAGTACTACAGCAGCCTCACGGAAGCTACCGAAGCGCTCGACGATATGGAGAAGGTGCTCGATCTATCACTCTTTCCCCATCGGTACGGTCGTCCCATCGTCGCTAGAGCTGCACGGTAGTGTAATCGAGTCCGATTGGATCGTGAAATGCAGTCGGGTGGAGAATCCTGAATTGGAACAGTTTCAGATCGATAAGTATCTCGCTTCGCTAGAAACGGAAAATCATCTAGACCTGGGCCCATTTTCTTACCGCAATCTATCCCCGACTGTTAAGCTAGCGGACATACAGTTCGATGGAAAGCTGCACGAAACGGCACTGGAATTGGCACTGTCCGAACCCACCGAGGCGACGCGGGTGCATGCCATACTGTACCACTATCAAATCGGGTTCACACCTGACCGACCACTGCTCGGCACGGATCGAGCTCAATCCTTCGCTAAGCGATCTGCCTTCATCATTCCTAAATCTACATTCCACGGAACGTCAGGCGACGACGAACCGTCCTCTGATACCGCACAGATAGAGCAGCTATACACTACCGTGCTTCAAAATCATGGAGTCATTAAATGTGATATTGCTTCCGTTAGTCAGTAATGCTAGCAATGGTGTGTGTGTGTGTGTGTAAACGCGACGACATGCAAAACATTATTCACAATCCTTAACAAGTCCTGGACACGTGAGCAAACCCAACAACCTCTGATAACACCCACCCAATTGCAATGGATCAAAACGAGAATATCATCTATATGTATTGTATCATCTCTGGTGATCGATGGAGTTTAGAACGTTGAGATGAATTTTATCGTAGCAATCTTAGCTTTAGTAATGCAGTATTAGCAATCACGAGTAGGTTCGAACACCGTATGCATTCCCATTGAAGTAAAAGCAATGTAACTCAATCACTCTGTGAGTAAGACACGTAAAATAATGTATGGAAAATCTTTTACTTACCCTAGTGAGAGCAATCTTAGTAGTGAGTTCTAGTGAGAATCAGTCAAGCAACACATCACACCCACCCTATGGGAAGGATTAGAAATAGGCGTAGGCGTACGGTTAGCTGCAACGGAAAGCAAAAGCAATAACAGAATAAAGTAGAGTTATATTCTCACCATTATTAATTACCACAAGCACCAGTGATCCAGTGAAAGCTACCATCAACAACAAATTGTGATTGGATCTATGCAAACCCACATATCAGCATTATCGTCGATGCGGTATTGTGTTCCGATGCGCAATTGCTGTAGTTTCCATTAAATGTATTTGTTTTATCAAAGCAATAAAGTAGGATCATTCCAATCAATTTGGTAATAGTTTTTGGGCGCAATCAGATTACTTTCATCACGGTTCGGTTCCAACTTTGATGAACAAAACAATTTTCGACATTTTACAGCAAAACCACTTACCTTAAAACGACTTTATAAACCAAACAAAATTACATTCTATTTGCCGTTAATGGTTATCAGCATTTTCGCCTGATTTTGTTTAGGAAACGATATCGTGATTCAAAAGCAGTTCAATTATGACCGTTATGTTTTGGCCGTATGTTAGCAAGGGGGCCGACTACTTTCCGCTTCTCCAGACCGATTTGTCGCACTGACGTCGTTGACAGCTCGTTTTCCTTCATGTGGCAGGGTTGCCATACTTTTCGGTTCTTCCAATTTTCATTTTAAAACCAAGCTCTATAGAGAAAGCAATACCAACCATACGATAAGGCCATGGTCTCATGTAATGAAAATTGTAAATTATTTTACCAATCAGCAGAAGAAAAACAATCGATAATGTGAATCGCGAGCGTTAAAATTGCAATTGACATCTCTTGAAGAAAAAAAGAAATGTTTTCTTTATATCCATCGTAGCAATCAAACAAATTTTGGTTGCCTGCCGTTCCGTTTGACATTCGCGAAAACGACGAGCATTATCATGCGCACACCTCACGTATACGCACCGTGTTTGAAACCACCTTCGCTGTATGCAGTTTGCCTCGCGCTTTCGGATGAAAGATATTTTTTACCAGCGCGTTTTTGTATTTTTCTTCCTCTCGACACAAGCTGCAAGGTGCACTCCGAAAACAATAACGCCAAACGTTGCGTAGAAATAGGAGAATCGAATCGAAAACAGCTCGCACGCGTGTGTGCCATTTACCAGCGCTGCCGAATGAGGATAGCTAGTGCGGCTTGGGAAGCAAAGAATACATACGTGCTTGCTGCTGCTTCTCCGCTGAGACGGAACACACGCAGGCTCGATATGTCGTGCTAGTGTTCAAATAATGAACGGTGAGTATGTTCTAGCAGGCGGAAATAGTTGCGTAGAAAAGGTGTAATAGTGTTCCGGTAGCCAGAGGAATGGAACTATTTCACATGAAAGGAATGAAGAGCAGAAGCCTTCGGATCGGTACAGTCAAACGGAAGGAAGGAAGAAAGGAAGAAGGAAACGTATGACAGGCAAAGTGTCGATGTTTGTTGTTTGTGTTTGTGTGCCGTGTGCGAGTGTGTGTTATGTTCTCCGTTTCCTTTGGAAGCTTGCTAATGAGCATCCTTAAAATGTGTACTTTTTTATGTATATTTTACAATATTGAGGTGCGTTTGAAAGGATTGGTCTTATGTACGGCCAAAGTGGTAAGATGTTACTGTTTGCAATAAATGGTTTCCTCCGTCATTTCTGATCTGCTTTATACTGCGCCAGGATGATGGCCCAAACATTTGGCTTAATAGAGTGTAATTCTAAAGTTAACGTTTGTTTAACTGCCGCACATCCATCCATGCAAGTCACGAGTGTGACTCAGTGCATCAATTTTCTATGCAAAACATTGTAACTAGAGTGTCCAATTTGTGTGCTCGTATATACGATACTTGTGGCAAGGAGTCGTGCAATTATCGTCATACGTTACATTGTGGTAACGTGCGTGTGTATGTGTGTGAGTTAATTGTATTGAGCGCACCTCCTGCCGCCTTAATGTTGTCATTCTCGAACTTATTAATATTAGAATAATGTGATTATGCTCCGGGTAAAACAAAAGTTTGCAAGTGTTGTTTTCCATCTTGATCTGGATTTATTTTGACTACCTGATTGTTCCAGCCAGCCAGCCAGCCAAATGTACTACTGTCAACCAACACATGCTTACTAGCGCACACACACGCACTCATACACCCTCGTAGGAACGAATGCTCGGATGGCTTTCCCTGCTCATTCGAATTTGGTCCAATTCTAGCGTTAAATGTAATTTCGTGTATCTTTCTTCGATTTTAGTTTTCAATCGAGTGCTGCCTAGTATGAATCCTCAAGAGTTCGGTACTATGGTTTGGATGGGACAGCTCGCATCACCGCTTGATGAGAACTTAACAAACTACTACGCCAAATGTACTACTGTCAACCAACACATGCTTACTAGCGCACACACACACATACACCCTCGTAGGAACGAATGCTCGGATGGCTTTCCCTGCTCATTCGAATTTGGTCCAATTCTAACGTTAAATGTAATTTCGTGTATCTTTCTTCGATTTTAGTTTTCAATCGAGTGCTGCCTAGTATGAATCCTCAAGAGTTTGGTACTATGGTTTGGATGGGACAGCTCGCATCACCGCTTGATGAGAACTTAACAAACTACTACGGACCACCGGTTACGAGCATTATGGAAGACATCACACAACAGACCCAGACTATGGTAGGCAATAGAAATTTTGTATGATCCGTGTCGTCCTCGTACTCAACGAGAACTGATGTGTGTATCTGTGCTTTCAAGTATGCTTACGATTCCTCGCTTCTGTCTGACGCAGAAAAATAGTAATAACATTTGTTTGTACTACTACATTTTGCATTTTGCTTCATCGATTCCTAGCAGTATTGTTTTCTACACACTCCAGTATAAACAAATGCCAGAATCCTTACTTGTACATCATGTCAGACCTATCTTACACACACACACACGACCCATCCAACACAAACAGCCATTGCTTCAGTTTTGCAGTATTTTTAGTTTGTCATCTTGTCTAATTTGCATTTCTTTTTTCTTCTATTTTCCTCCCTTTTTATGCTTGTTTGGTTTTATCTTACGATTATGTTACACAAAATGGATCTGATGCACACCACCCGCGCCATCCTTCATCATTGTAATGTTGTCACCGTTGAATCGAAATGTCTCCCGAACAAACGAAATTGGTATACCAATGTTAATTGCAAAATTGTTTTACCTCGATCTCGTGCGATCACTGGATGTATGGTTGAACCTCTACTCCAAAACCCGGCCACAAACTCTTTGCTGCTCTAACGCGACTGAAACAAATCCGTACATCGTTTATGTTTTACATCCATACAATTATACGTGTGTATCCTGGTGTTAATCATTGTTGACGTTGATAACTGTAAATTAATCTCTGTGCATGGGTGTATACGCACGAATGCGTGTCGCATTCCTGGATGTTTTTGGCGTCGGAACTTGTATAATTCGAATGGCAAGCAGGACATGAATCCGGCTACAATTAGTTCACTCATCAGTGATTACGGTGGACATTTGACGGCCATTCCTACGCCGTCGGGCTTGGCCACGGTGCCGAATGCTGCGGAGGCACTGGCACTGACTAATCCGGAATTGTTCAATATTCAGCAGCAGCAGCAGCAGCAGCAGGCGCAACACCATCAGCAACTATTGCAACAGCAGCTTGCACTGAGTGGCTATGGCTTTTTGGACCAAGCCGCTGCACTGTCCGCTGCCAACAGTCTGGCAGCGCACGGTGACGCAGCGACAGTGCCTGGCATTGGGCCACCATCAACTTTGGCCGGTGTTGGGATGCGTCTTCTGGACGGAAGTGGAAAACTGGCAGTCAACAATAGGGTACTGGCAGCGGCAGGTGCAGCAGTAGCAGCAGCAGCAGCAGCCTCATCGTCTGCCTCGGACGATGATGGAAACAACGAAGGTTTGGAGGGCCAAGGCGAAGACGAGGATCATTCCTCGACGTTGCAAAACTATGAGCAATATCAACAAATGATAAATAATGGCACGGGAAACGATTACCTTTCCGTTGCCGGTCAGGACAATCTGCTTCCGTACAAGTTTATGAATGATCCACATTTGCTGCAGCACAATTTTCTCGACTACGACGTGATGGCAGATGCGTCAAACAGCAACAGCAGTAACAGCAATAGCAGATGCAGTCCCGGCGCAACGGATGCCATGCACGTCGAACATCAAAGTGCGGTATCGAACCAATCGGATTCACGATTTCAACAACAACAACAACAACGCCAACAAGAAGCACTCGGTGGCAGTGAAGTAACATACCCTGCGACGCTCTATAGCAGCACGATGCAGGTTGAACGATATCCCAGTAAAAAAATTAGACCCGTGAAGAGACCTGGCCTGGTACTAAAAACCCCAATAGCTTACAAAGGTGACATAGATCCGTCGGTGATTCCCATACAACGCGATGGCATGGGTAGGTTTTTTGTTTAGTTGTTATATTATGTTTTTAAATCTTTTTTACCTTTTTGTTGCCTTCACTAGTATCCCCTTTTATTTGTGGTTTTACTTTCATTTTCATTGTTTCATTGTGTTTTGGTAGTACTAATTTGTTTTCTACGTTTACATACCCCCACCCGTAGCTGTTCGTACATTTTTACGCAGCACTATGTGACACTTTGCACTTCAGTTCGTCAAAACGGTCGAGAGGAAGGAAACAGATTCTTTGTTTTGTTTGTACATGAGATCGTACTTGAGTCCATGGCTTGAAAAATTGATAAATTTGGTTATAGTTTTCGCCAGACTTAAACCTCCCACCGTTACACACCAGGTGGAATTAACAAAGAAAGTGTTTCTTTGCCTTAATGTAATTCCTAAGTTACTAAATCGATAATACCCTCTTCGCGTTTATCAGAGAAAAATATACTAATGGAAATATTATTTATTTTATTGTTTAATAGCAATCTGTGAAAAATGCGGTGCCATCGGAGTAAAACATTCGTTCTATACCAAGCAACGACGGTTTTGTAGTTTGGCATGTGCTCGCTCATTCGAATCACTTCGCGTGTACAGTGCACCGTTCCGAACCGGATCTGGAAACAAAGTGTCCGCCTCGGTAAGCGACGACAGCAGCAAACATCTGTCCACGTCAACGTCGACCGAAGCATCGAACAGCATCGGGCTTCTCCCGACACCGCCCGAACAGTTAATAGACGATTCGAATCTGTCCACGGGTGACGTGGATAGCAAACCTGTGCCGTTACCGTCACTGCATCAGCATCAAGAACAAGTACAAACAATCGGCTATCGCTTCAAGATGTCCGGCACATCGCATACTCAACCGAACTCTGGCAGTGGCGGAGGTATCAATAGCAATAGCAATAGTCACGATGGCAGCAGTACCACCACCACCAATGGTATGTTCGGTGGCAAGATGATCGGTGGAGCGGGTATGCTGCAGGATATATTGCCTCAGGAGGTCATTCCCCAGCTGCCCAAGGGAACACGCTTACCATCGCCCTGTCCGCAGGACGATCGCATCAATAGCATCCGCCGTAAGCCGAACGAGTTTCACAACTCGTACGATTGGACGCAAGCGCTAGCGGAACCAAAGTTTTACGCCGCCCCAGTCACCTGCTTCAAGCACGCGCCCGGCTACGATATGTGGCCGAACGTTGTGATCGGGATGAAGGTGGAGGTGGAAAACACGGACTGTGATGTTCAGGAGGCGCTAATCGGTGGGATGCCGCATAGCTTTTGGGTTGCGACCGTTTTGCGCATCTGCGGGTACAAGGCGCTGCTTCGTTACGAGGGTTTCGATGGGGATGGTTCGAAAGATTTTTGGGTTAATCTGTGCTCGGCCGAAGTTCACCCGGTGGGTTGGTGTGCTACACGCGGCAAACCTCTGATACCACCAAAGAGCATCGAGAAACCGTCCCCGGACTGGAAAGAGTTTCTCGTGGCACGGCTTTCGAATGCGCGCACCCTGCCCTCGACGTTCTACAACAAAATTAGTGATAGTTTCAAGTCTCGGTTTCGCGTTGGTTTGAACCTGGAGGTGGTAGATAAAAATCGTATCTCGCAAGTGAAACTAGCGACCATCAGTAAGATCATCGGCAAACGATTATACGTCCGATACTACGATAGCTCACCGGACGATTATGGGTTCTGGTGTCACGAGGACTCGCCACTAATACATCCCGTCGGCTGGGCAACGACTGTCGGACACAATCTAGCCGCACCGGAGGAATACATGGACAGGATGAACGGTAACGTATTACATGCGCGGCTGGCTTGGCGTTCCGTCTTTGTATGTTATTAATTTTTAACTATTCTCGTTCATCCTCACAGCGGCAAGCGATCAGATACTGGAGCCACACGAAGACGACGCTACGATGGACCTGTTCAAGACCAACTTCCAGTTCGAAGAGTATTGTTACGATGGCAAGCAGACAGGGTTCGAAGAAAACATGAAGCTGGAAGCCGTAGATCCGCTAAATCTTTCCTCAATCTGTGTTGCCACCGTGATGACGGTATTGAAGTTCGGCTACATCATGGTACGCATCGATTCGTACGATCCGGACGTGAATGGAGCGGATTGGTTTTGTTATCACGAAAAATCGCCCTGCATTTTTCCTGTCGGGTTCTGTGCAAAGAACAGCATAACACTGACGCCACCGAAAGGATACGATCTTAATACATTTACCTGGGAACAGTATCTGTTGGACACCAACAGTAAACCGGCAACGGAAGACATCTTTCATCGGGACCAAATTCGGCAACGGTTTAAGGTAACACTGCCTACGACGCAAATATGCGAACTGCAATGTCTAATTTGCCATCTTGGCTTTACGCAACAGGTTGGAATGAAATTGGAATCTGCCGATCTGATGGACCCAAGACTGATCTGTGTTGCAACGATTGCACGTGTGGTTGGCCGATTGTTGAAGGTACACTTTGACGGCTGGGAAGATGAGTATGACCAGTGGTTGGATAGCGAAAGTCCCGATATCTATCCTATTGGTTGGTGTGTCCTCGTCGGTCACAAATTGGAAGGTCCCCGGATTCTGCCGAAGGTTGTGCCGACGCAAAAAATTTCACCCAAAACGACTAAGAAGGGAAAAAGGAAGAAGAAACTGAAAATGGAACCTCCGCAAGATGATGGTAAGTTTGAAAAAGACAATCAGCATAGATTAGATTACACATAATCATTAGATGGTATTGTTAGAAACACGTAAAACACACGTTCACAATACTGTATAAATATTATAAATTGTGCTTGTACATTCGCTTAAAACAGTGGTCGGCAAAATGTTCGGAGCAAAGGACAAAATCTCGTTAAAATACATGGTGAATTGGTTGGGACACAAATTGTTGAAGATTCGTATACGTCCATAACATAGACGAGTCGTGACTCTGTGTCGGAGTAACCCACAAATTATCCTTGTACGGAAAACCAAAAATTTCTAATATTTCTTATCTGGCCATACAACCACTACCGGTCTTCCTGGCTTTCCTTAAGTTCGTTTTACTCGTGTCGGTGGGCGATTTGATACCGGTCCTGCCGGATGAAAACCGGTGACAAATAAAAGCAAATTTAATCAATCGATTTCGAACAGTTATAGTCAAAATAATCGAATTTATCCAGATATTGAAAAAGATGCTGATGAAATGTACACGTTGTTGAACGAATAGATTCAAAACTGACCGCAGCAGCACTTTGAAGAATTGGAGAATTTTTTTTGGAAATCCCCTAACGGAGGACTAAATTCAATCATTATGTAGTCAAGACTAGTGATGGGCCAAATGACTATTTTCGCGGATCGACCCGGAGTCGAGTTCGACACTATAGGAATCGAGTTCGACCCGTGGGTGCAATAGGTTCGGGTTGACCCGTGGGTGCAGCAAACCATATGCGAGTTCGACCCGTTGGTTCGGGTCGACTCGAACCCATTGCACCCACGGGTCGAACTCGTGTATGGTTTGTTGCACCCACGGGTCGACCCGAACCTATTGCACCCACGGGTCGACCCGAACCCATTGCACCCACGGGTCAACCCGAACTCGTTGGAGTTTGAAATACGACCCGAACCGCTCCGGGTCGCTTACGGATGGCTCCGACCCGATAGGTTCGGGTCGACCCGCACATCACTAGTCAAGACGCAGTGGCAACCGATCACTATGGTACAGAAAGAGCTGATTTAATTCGAACCCTAAGTTCTACTAAAACAATGGCTAAGCTCCCAGCTAACGTCTGAAGGGCAGTCCGGGAAGTGGTGGCAATATTTTAGTAAAATGCTTGTGTTTTCATCATAAATGCTTTTGAGACTGAGATGCGAGTAAAACCGTCTTTATTCATTTTTGACGAAGAGCCGTGCCTAACTAAGTCTAGGAGCCGTACTTTGCCGACCGCTGGCTTTGCACATACTAAATCAATCTAACCAACAGACGCATTATTAACAGATTTCAACCTTCCCCACAATCGATCACAACCATTTATCTCGCTCAGACATGATAGGTTGTTCACATTATATCGATAATTTTGCAGCCCAACCTGCTCCCACGACACGAACAGCGAGAATCAAAAAGGAGCAAGAGCACTTTGAGCAGCAGAAACTGCTGTCCGCCAATCCAAGCCAATTCGACTATAGTTCTCTCGGTGCGGTGGCTACGACCGATCTGGGAGGTCAGCTATCTCAACAGTATTCAAACGACGTCCCGATGCTGATGGGTGATCAGCTGCAAATGCAACCAAATAATCAACCCCCGGAAATGGGTGGTGTTGCATTGAGTGTTGGCGTTACCAGCAACAGCAGTACACCGTTACACACCTTCATCAAGCACGAAGCCAACCACGACACAACAGCATCCCTGCTGAGTGGAAGCAGTTCGCTCGGACCAATCTTCGACCATTCGTCGAGTGGAATCACTGGCATCAGTGCCAACGCTACCACCACTACCACCACTACAGGTAATGTGACCGAAACGGACGATGTAGATATGCGCACGGAGGACGAAGATGGTGAGTCTAGCTCTGCTACAGGGCTCCCGTCTACGGCACCGTCTTCGGAGATTGCAGACAATGAGATAGATAAAACGATACCTCGATTAATACACCACGATTCAGCGAACAGTGGAGGTTCGCCAGACTCGGTCAGTGGTGGCATCGCCGGGGGGCTTAGTAACTCGAACGGAAGTAGTAACTCCGGTCTGGGTGGTGGTGTGGGCGCAATGCTGAACTCGTCGTCTTCCTCCTTCGGTATGGCAGTGTCGAACAGTGGACAGCAAATTATGCCCGAAAGTTGGGAAGTGAAAGATGTGGCCACCTTTCTCACGATCAATGATTGTGCGGTACATGCGGAGCAGTTCGTGCAGAACGATATCGATGGCAAACGTTTGCTGGAGCTCAGCAAGGACGATATTATTACGCTGCTAAATCTGAAAGTGGGCCCGGCGCTAAAAATTTTCGATCTCATCCAGCAACTAAAGTGTAAAATCGATCCGACGAAATTGCGCCATCTGTCTAAAGCGACCGGCAAAAAGTTTCTCTAGTAGCTGCCATTTGTAGACTGTCGCTTGCCTTGGTGTGTTTGCCTGGTTGTGTTGTGGCGCCTGGTTTTGTTTTTCATTTTTCTTTTTTAGATTAATTCTACCAATTTTCGCGTTGAGCGCTATTGAAAATTATTCCATCTGCAGTACGGGATGGCATAGTAGGAACTTTTTTTTCTCATCGCAGCTTATTACCGCAATTAGTCGATTCCTCTTTTATGATCAATCTTTAATTTACCTGCCTTGAACTCTTTGGTGAATGGTGATTGAATTAGAATGGAGTAGAACTTTGATTGCAGTTTCCCTGAGAAATCCCCAACTACTGTTAGCCGTTTATGATAATTTTATTTTTCAAAGTATAAATCCTCAACAGTGTGTGTGGTTGCTTCAAAATGATTTCAGCAATTGCGAAATGTACTCGAAAAACGAGTTCTGTTGGGGAATGCATATTTGGTTTTGGACTTGTTTCGGAAGCGAGTATGACATTACTGTAAGGCATTGCAAATGCAAAAACACTAATGTTTTACATTACTCGCAAACATTACACTATTGGTATTAGTACACAGCTATTTTTTTTTTGTTTCGAAACCTCTAAAGCAAATGAATTTGAAATACACACAAAACTTTTACTTCTCTTCAAAGTTTTGTATTACAATTGAATAGTATCATTTTTTATGCAACCAGGTACAAGTGTCGTACGAAATTGATTTTGAAGGCACCATTTTCATGAATTTTTACTGTATTTAATATTTGGTGAGGGCGATAATATTTTTTGGTAGCAACCATGCGCGTTGCAGAAAACAAGGGCAAATGAATAGCAAAGAACTGCACGAATGCGTTTTATACGTTTGTGTAACGAGGCATGAATAGGAATACACACCATACTATCATTATGACACGGCAGAAGTGTGCAATGTAGCGCAGCACACCACAAAGAAATCACATATGTTAACACAACTGGAACACTAGAATCAGGGACTATAATATCCAGCAACAGTAGCAGCATTGTGGCCTCAAAGCACAGAGTGATGAGCAGACGACTTTTTAACTGTTTTTAATCACTCTGTCACTTTCATCATTAATGTACAGCAGCCTGCACGTCTTAGTAGTCATTCTTATGAGTCACCAGTATACCTAAAAACTGATTTTGATAGCCACAGCATTGTAGAACATATCTGCATAATTGCTATTCATTATGTATTTGTTTTTTTTTGTGCAAAGAGCATGAACTCCCGTCAAATCAACAAAACAGCTCGTCGACGTAACATGAAGTAACTTAAAATCTTTCCATATTAGTGAAAATTTGAGCCATGCCATGTGGGATAAGCAATCAATCCTTGCCATAGGAGGATCGGCTCAGATAAGTTACTTTGGTTTCTGGATTCTGGTAGTTTTAGGATTTGCGGTTAACGCGGTTGTTGATTGTTTACTAACGGTTCGTTTTTTTTTTGGTCATATAATTGATCGTTCATTTGAAATAAATAGAAAGAAACCCCACAAGTTACTCATTTTGTTCTAGATTCAGTTCCCTATAAATGGCAAGCGAAGAGTCCACTTTTTGTGCACCAACAAGTTTGTCCAACACAACATTACCTACACACTTTATGTAACAATATTGTTTTTCTTTTCTTTGCTGCACTGGGAAGTACAATGTTGAGACAACACATTTTCGTTTCATAGCATAGACCAACACGTTTGTCGATGTCGCGATGATAGTAACAGATCATTTTCTATCCTAAGGCAACCAACTAATACGACGATTGTAACAAATCAAAACGCTTGAAACTCCAAATGTCACGTTTAGTTTTTGTATTAATTTTCACATCATAAGAGGGCAGTCTGCGCAGTGAAACGTTGATTGAATTTGGTTGTAAGATGATCGTAATGCGCTGCACACCGGTGGTGTGACCGCAAATAAATGAAACGTAGCGATTAAAGTTTAGTCTGAGTTCATTCTAGCAGGGCATAGAGCTATCTTTATTCGAATAAATAATGTAAAAAAAAATAAAACCACTTTACGACGGTTGCTCCCGGTTAGGTGGCCACCAGACTGAACCGTCTGCAGTAGATATTACAATGCGTGAACGTGCTGCAGCTGTGGAAGCTGCTGCCAAAGTCGTCGTCTGCAGCAAATTCCGAGTGAATGGACACTAATGTTAAGCGTTGATACAAAACAAAAGCAACACTGTACAGTTATGTATAGCGATGTAAGCCAATAGGTTGGAACAGTAAAGCACGTAAAAGTTTAGAGTATGTATAACACGTTAAGATGAGATAATTCCAATTCTGGAAATCTGGAGCTTGTGCGTGCACACGCATAGGCGAGTAATTATTTTATTAAAAAATATATCTACACACAGAGATATGATTATGTGTTTCTGTTTAAAGTTACGTACCGAAATATTATCTCAGCTACTATGCAAGGGATTGGGTTTTCGCGTCCACTCAAGCTCAAATGTCTGGAGACATATGTTACTGTTCTGTATGCCATTTTCGTATTTAGTATGAATACTGTTTAACTTGATTTTTTTAGTACTTACAGAGTCTTAGTTGTCCTTTGAAATGCTACTACAGATCTGACAACTATGACAACAGAACCGGCAGATACTAAGGACTATCTTAGTAGTGTGTGCTCGTGGCGCGTGTAGAAGGAAAATAAACCACTTACAGCGAAACAAGAAGAATGCGATGGGGCAAGTAGTGAGATCAATGCCAGGATTACGCTGAAGGTGTTCATCTGGGACACATACATCGCAAGGTTAGAGGAGCAAAACGAACTACTTCAATGGATTGAACTTAATCAGCTCTGTTCGTGCAGTATTATACCTAATTTCCTGAAAGCTGTGCTTATTTGTGTCCTGTTTTGCTGTTGAAAGGGGTCGCGTCGAAGGAGTAGTAAACAAAAGTAGTAAAGGAACAAAGACCATCAGCACCCCCCAGTCGTTAGCACGGGAGTTATGTTAATTCAATTAAAAATTTCCTTAAATAGCAAACAGTCAGCTCTGCATACAGATTCCCTCAAGTCTATTGCTGGTCACATTGATCAGACATCAGACATTGATTCACAATTACTTCTGTTTAAAGATTCCTCACACAATGAGTTATCAGCAAGGTACTCGATTTCTGGAGTATGCTGGCAGGGGTGGCCAATACTAACACCGCTTTTGAGCTGAGATGTTTGAGTCTTCCTCTTTTTTTTTTTTTTGAGAGAAATCTTGTGCTGCCATTGCTGGGTGTTTTTTTATTTGATTTGCCCGAAAACTAAATCATCGAAAATTCTGAAACTTGTGCGCACTGTTATACTGTCTTTTAAACGACGCTGAATGACGAGTAACTGACGTAAGAATTTGTTAGTTGGAATTATAGCTACATCACATACACTTTGATACTTCGATTATATACGCCCTAGTGTTCATTCGTACTCAACAAACTCACATGCGCACGCACACACTCTTCAAACCACTCATCGCACACATAGGCGCGCGTCTGCTAGCCGCGACCGTTTTTTGTGTTTCAATATTATTTCTTCTTGCCTGTTATTTGCATAGCACGGTGTAAAAACGTGCAACAATTGAAAAAAAACACACAACAAGGTGTTTTCATTTGAAATACATTCATCGCAGTTTTAAATTCAAACCATGTGAAAAACGTCCACTCACACTATTGCACAAAGCCGACAGTGTATGCGTGCGTGTGCAGCTAAGAGCGGGAGTGAGAGAGAGAGAGAGCGAGTAAAGAGAGGATTTAGCTAGCAGTCGCGCGGATTATGTACAAGCACCCGGCAACGCGAGCTGATCGGAAACGTAAAAACACAGCCGTATATTATGTACCGGCGCTGCATTAGTGTGCGTCTGGGCAAATATCGAAGCGTTCGACTCAGCTGTTTCCCGCCACCTAGAATTCCCAGAAATCAACTGAGAGCCATCAATGCGTGTTGTGCGTTCGGTTCGCTCGCTCAGGGGACGCTTGTCCGTTCGTTCGTGGTTGTTTTTCTGGTGAGCTGCTGCTAGTTGTGCGCATTCTGCGTTCGCTCGGCGCGGTGCAAAAGAAATGGTTTTTGGCTGGAATTTCTTCGATGCAATTGTTCGGCGATACAGCGGTAGTGTGAAGAGAGTGAAAAACTGCGAATTTGTGTGATTCTGATGATACTGACCGACCAAAGGTAGTAGTGACAAATGTTATCACGGTGTATGAAGCAGCAGTGCCGTGTGCCGTAGCTGTTGGTAGAGTCAAAGTGTTTGTGCTATCGTAAACCAACAACGTGTGCCAAACTAGCGGTAAAACGCAATACATCGTATCGGGGAATGGATTATATCTAAGGCAGTGAATGATAAAGGTGTATACTTTGTACGCGGTGCTGGAGAAAATCTGTGGCTGTGGCGGCCTAGTTTTATCACACGGTGTCATCTTCACGATCAAAACAAGCAGAAGGTGAAGAAGGTGGTGTGTACGTACTGTAAGTTATTGGCGGTGCCCGAATTGGTTTGATCTGTTGTGTTGCTCTACAGTGATACTTTACGCAACGACGTCACAGCTTTGCAACCGTGGTGTTGTGTTGTCATGAGGTTGTCAACCCTGCGGGAAAAAAGGATTCGACGGCTACTGTGATTAGTGTTTTTGTAATAGCGTAGCGGTCCAGTCGTATCAAGTAACAGTATGGTACCAAAGTTCATGACCAAGAAAAGGCGCTACTAGTAGTAACCATTTTCAGTAAACTTGCGTGAAAAAGGGCGGCACAGAAGGATGCATTTTGCTAGTGTGAATAATTGGTGTGTTGTGTTGTGTGAGTGAGAATGATTATTTCGCGTGATTTGTTTTGATTCGTTTCACTGCGGGTCAGAGACGTGTGGGGAAGGGTTCATTCAAATCTGGAATTAATCATCGTCTCGCGACAAAAGTTTGACCGAAATTTTAATCCATGTTTTGCATTGTGTACACTTTTCCAGCGAAAAAGAATTATGATAAGTCGTCATTTGTGCATGATATAATAATAGTGCGCCGTTGAAAAGTATCCAACGTGCGCTGTTCTGTGTTTGGTTTGGTGTTAAAATACGTGCGAAAGGCAAAAGGAAATATCAATTCCTCCGGTGTGTTAATACTGCAAAACAATAGTTCCAAACAGCACGGTACGGTTTCCGTGCAAAAACGTGAGTCGGTAAGCGCGGGACGACGCGTCTATGTGTTGGGTTTGCGAGCATCGTGCCACGGATGATGTCGTTGGTGGACGGTTGGAACAGAAACGAAGAATCTCCAACGAAGAGTGATCGCAGTAAGGAAACCCACCACCACTACTCATTGCATCATATGCAACTAGACACGATGCAGGATATCATATGTGAGGAGGACACAGTGAGGTGAGTTAGTTACGTCCAGTCCCAGTAGGCATAGAACAATTTTTCAGCGATATCTCGTAAACGACAGGGTGTGTGTAGTTGTAGTTGATGAGGCAAATTTGTAACCTTCCAAAAATCGATATTTTCATTGCACGACGAATCACACGAGATATGTGTGTTGGTGGCGTTTGTGGTCTAACTGCACGTACAATACCTTATTAACGCGCGCGCACACACACACACGTACACACATGTACACACGCGTATGGCTATGGAATGGTCCGCGGTGTGGCCATGCTATTCATGCTAGATAAAGGAATCTGGACAAAGTAGAAATTCGGTATAATTTTGTATGTATGTACGCTTTTCACATTGTGCTTGCTATGACGTAGCGTTGGCTTCTGGGCGGCTAAAAGAGATCAAACCTCTTCTTCATACCTGCTCGGAAGCATCCTTTTGTGGGAGCACAGTTACACTGCGATGTGGGACGAACCGCGAAGGCGTCGTCTGCTGTAAAAGGTACGCAAACGGACGCGATGATGGCGTTGTTTGTGTGGGTGAGGTGCACATTTAAAAAGGTGTTTTCTCCTTCAATGGGTGAGGATGAGGCGCTCAGCTGTATTTGAATGACAGGAAGAGGGAGCGCACACGAGTGAGGGAGAAAGCGGGCTGGAACTTATGTAGAATACTGCACCATATTTGTAATAAAAGTTAGCAGCCAATGGGAAGGATAAAGAAATTTGTGTAGGGCAAGCTTTTATCGGTGGAAAATTTAACATTTTTAAATTTTTCGTATTCGGGTTGATCATCGTGAAATTTCCTTCAATGGGAATACCCAATGTCCAGGGCGTGTAAAGAGCAGACTGGTTGCAGTAAGGGCTCTCTTTCTCGCACTGGAAGCATTTCCAGGGTGTGTGTTGTATTTCCTCACCAACACACTCACGCACACGTTACCACTGCTGCTGCTGTGTACGGCATTATCCTCGGCAAGAACGATGCGGTGGTTTGGTAAAACGATTAGAAGGGAACGCCAAACAACATTGAGAAAGAAAAAAAAAACAGGTATACCTGCAACTCAAGCGTAAAAGAAGGTGAGAGGAGGACTCATCCACCTGAGTAGGAAAAGAGGGGCAAGCAAAGAACCATTTTCTCGCATGTGCACGCAACCTCCACCTTTCCAGCAGCGCATGGGATGCATACATGTTGTGTATGTTGCAACGCATTCTCTTATTGTATTCCCATTTCGTCTTCCCTTTTTCTAGTAGGTTGCTGTTTTCGCCGCTAGAGGGACGGCGCGTTTTCTACGCTGATTTTCCAGTCAAAACATAGGGATCTCGCTCCGCCGCTGCTGGTGTACATATGCAAGCTGCGCGATGCCTACTATGAAAAGGCTCATCGTTTATTTGCGCGCTAGTATTGGTGTATCCTGTGGGAAGCGTCGGCTGAGCATTGTTGGTAGCACCAGGAACGATTGCCTTTGCATGTATGCGGTTGCCAAGCGACCAGGCAAGCAAAATACGCTCAAATGTATATACACAATCCTCCCAGGCCCGAGATACTCTAGCGGTGAAGTGTACGAGCATATGTATTGATGATTGTGTGCGTGCACGTTTTATGATAGACTACGTTCTCTGCTAGAGACGCTCCCGTGCAGCAGCATGCGGATAGGGAGTGTGTTCTATGATCAGATGTTACCCCCAGAACCATATGTTGGTGTAATGTAATGTATTATATTTTGCTCAACTGCGTTTATTTTTTGTCACAACGATTGCTTCCCTTTTTCCGAGCGGCACACAGTGTGTTTGCGTGTGCATCGCTTCTAATGTTGTGTGCAAAAAAAAAACAACAACAACAACAACATATTCATAGTAGGCTAGGTACAGTTGCGCACATCGCAACTGCAACTTTGATGATATTGATCTCCAGTTTTGCAAACCCCAAAACTGACGCACGATTGAACATGTTTGTTGATTTTGTACGCAAAGTGAAAGCCTTTTTCTGCAGGGCATATTTTGAGGGTAAATAATGGGCGATATTTTTGCTCGCGCGCTTATCATCTCCACACCACCTCAGCCTGCTGTGTATTGGTAAGATAGATTGATGCGCGCGGGAATTGCATAATACGCCATTCTACAGCCGGTTGAGCATCATCATCATCATCATCATCTGATTTGCACGTTTGCCCAGCAGGTTGGGATGAATGGAAAGAAGCAGGAAATCTAAAAGAAAGGGTGTAACCATTGCAAGTGTTTCCGAGAGCAGCGCGCACCTTGCATGGTTTGGTTCTTTGCTGCACGTTTACCAGCTGTAAAAAGTGTTGCTCTCTTTCCTTTTCGCTCTCTTTCTCTAACGTACATTTTGTACATCTTTTACCTTCAACAGCTGTACATCGTTTGAGGGGGGGCGCTCACGGGCTATGTTGTTTTGTGTGTTGTTTTATTGCCAGTTGGGTGAGTGCAGTGCGTCCCCTCGATCGCGGCGTATCGCGTGCCCTTACGTGGCCACCAATACAATCACCCCCCCGAGTTCTGTCGCCCGCTCAGAAACACGCGGGGCCGGCAAGCGGTGACGATGGTGCGGCGACGTTGTTTTGGTAACGAAATTACGCAGTAATTTTTATACCATTTTCTTCTCCCTTTATCGACGTGTCTCGTTCGCGTGTTCCTCTCGAGAAGGTGCGGGAGCTAGACAAGAGACAGCGAGAGAGGAAGAAAGAGATGGAACAAAGCAAGACAGTGAGAGGGAGAGACACGAGAGAAAGAGAGGCCAGAGTCGAAAACAACACCACACAGCAGCATACACGTTGCCTTCTAGCGGCAACCCTACACAACGCGGGTTTTTACAACATTATCATTCTGAATACGATCAAGCTGCTATTATTAAAAACAAAAAACGTCGAAAACAACGACACCGATACAATACTGTTCTAGTAAAACATAATTTTTCTGTGTTTTGGTTGGTGCATATTTTATGCTACATGAGCAAATATACGTTCTTCTATTACCTTTTTTTGGACGATAGGATAAAAATCGATAAAAAAGCACACACGATAGATTTTCACAAAATAACATGTTGGAAGGAATTGAAATATTTAGGTACGGATTTGTGGCAGTCAGCTGTTGTTGCTATATTTTGAACGCGCACAGCTGGTCGTAAATGCTGGGGTTGTGTATGTATGTATGTGTGTGTGTGCGTTTTTTAATGCATCAGTGTGCATGGCGCGCACCCCTGATGATGATCGGTCGGCTGACTAGACTGCGTTCGAACTAATAACAAACCTTCTCAGCTGTTCTTTCGGCGACCCAATCTTTCGTGCACATCTCGAAATGTTTGTGCATCGAAAAAGATAGACATTTGGGCACGCATGTGTACTGTTTTACTATAATGACAGTGAAACAACTGTATCGGTTTGAGCTACATATAAAAACGTGGTTTAAACCGCCCTGGACTGTGTTCAGCTAGCAAAAACATTCTAGTAGGTGGTGCGCCTAAAGGTACCTGATAGCAAGTCGCCGCACGGAAACGAAAACGACAAGAAGGAAAGTAAAAGACCGATGGGTTTTCTTACCTTTTTCTTTTCGTTCGTGGTTTTTGGCTTTACGACCCCGGTTCGCTGGCCATTACATCACGAACAGTCTTTTGTGTTTTTGTTATGCTCGTTCTAATGTAATTACAAGTGGGAGAGTTGCTAGCTTATCGAAAACGGCTTTTCCTTTCCGTGTGTTGTGCCTAGGGGGAAAACGAAAGGGTTTTTCGTAAAAGATGTTTCGAGTTTCATTGCCGCTGAAACATAGGATGGGATGGATAGATAGTACGGAGAAAATGCCGACTCTCCCGCCGGGTTCGCGGTAATGTTCTGCTAATCTGGATTTATATTCCTCCTGAGTGAATTTGACGGCGTATTACATATGTATGGAAGATGTTGCGTAGACGCATCGCGGGAGGAAAATACGTCTAATTCAATTATCCTCCTCCACCCAGCACAGTAATAGTAACACCGTAGCACTAATAGTGTACTTCAATAGAGAGTGTTTGGAAAACAAAATTGTACGGGGGGAGAATAAAAATGCAAACAAAAACAAAAAAGGGATAGAACAGAAGGGAGAAAATGAGAGCACGAGAAAACAAGTGCTTTAAACTACTGTTTGTGGCTGTAGTTGTGTGTTAGGCTGTGCATATGACTCCTCCCGCTTTGCTATGACAACGGAGTGTTGTGATGTGTGGAACGTAGTACGGATGCGTGGTGTGTGGAGGGGTGTGGCGCACGGAAAGGTTTGTTTTGTCAGCTGTTTTGTTAGCAGCAGCGATAACTGCGTCGTTGTCCGCTGCTCTACTATATATATTTTTTTGAATATGATTATTTTTTTTCCGGGCCCAGTTTCCAATATATCTGCGAGCATGTTAAAGTAGGACAACAATTTGTTGTCAATATAAAACAAACAAACAAAATTGAAAGTGAATAATCTTAACACAAATTGGCTTCATTGTTTAAAATGATTTTTTGTTGTTGTTTCTTTCATCGAACTATCAAATTACGATTTCATGTTTTCAACGAACCATAAATTCCTATCAATCAGCACATTCTTCGATTTGATGGACAAAAAAAAAGCGGAAAAGCTGAACAGTGTCGACTGCTAACTACTGCTGGTGCGGTTTTTCCACCCGTTCATATTTTACCGTTCAAGGTTCAAGTGTCTTCCATTTGTGCCAAGAAAGCGAAACAGCTGACCTGGAAGCGGTTTCGTCGCATTCGCGCCGCTACCAACGCAACCCTCGCTACTCCTGGCCGGCCACTACTATTGCACAGTACAACATCAGCCGGGGCTGATTGATGGATTGCATTTGTAAGCATGTGTTGTGCCCCATACGGAGGAGTAGGGAGGGGGGAGGAGAGGAACGAGAAGGAGAATGTAATCAGATGGAAGTTCTCATTATCATGAGTCAGATTTTTCTATCGCACTTGCTCTAGCAACGCGAGGGAATTCACATTCCCGTGCTTTGGGTCTCTGACACAAAACGTACATATACACATCTCTCCACTGTCTACGGTGAGGGAACAAGACGACGGTGGCAGTAATTACGGTCGCTAAAAATAGCCTTGCCTATCTCCATTCAGCAGAATCGCTTACTACTTTACTCACACCGCCAACACCATTGCGTTGTAGTCGCGCGCATCCGCTTGCGTTTTTTTTTTCGTGTATTCGGCATTTCCGCCATCCTCTTCTCTAATAAGCCCTGGAATGGGGGTAGCAAGAGGAACAGAGCGAACAGCGTGACGTTATGGTTCTCCCAGTTTTACGTTACCAGAGCGGCGGGCGGATGTGTGTGAATGTTTACAACAGCCTGGCACAAGTAAGGCGGGGACTGCACAAGGGACCGTAACTTGTAACGGGGTGAGAAGTGCATCACAAGTCTCCGCCCCCCTCCCCCCCTCCCCTCCACACCCCTCTTCATCTTGCCTTGTTCATGATGATTGATAGTACAGTCGCTTCGTTTTTGCTTTTTGGTTGAAAGAATCCTAGTTCCAACTTTCACTCATTGTGGGTCCGTTATCAAACGATGCGTGCGTGGTTCGGATTCCCGGTACGCTTACCAGCGTAGTGAGACGGCTTATCAGCGAGCGAGTATTCTGCTAAGCGCAAGCAAAAGTGATGCAGCGTGTAACAAAATCGATCATTGATGTCAAGTGTGCAATGACGCTGATAAGAGCGGATTTGTTGTTGAGCAATCAGATGGGATGTTCGAATGAAGCGATCTCGCTGCGTTGGAACCATATATAGTAGTGGCGCAACACTAGTACAATAATACATTGTTTCCATCGATGCAGTTTTGATGAAAAAAAAAAAACAAAAACAAATAGTGTGTCTATAAGGGGCTGTTGCCGCTGCTAGAATGTGTTATGACTCAACGGAACCGATTCAAACTGGCTCGCCGCACGAAATAGGCGGGAGCATCTTGGACAGTTGCCAAACGTGTATTATGAGGGTGTTTAGAATAGATGACGTTTACAAAGTTTCAGCCGCAGTATCCATGGGCGGGTAATAGTTTGTTTTTGGATTGTTGCGTGGAAGCGCATGAAGCGGCAGGGTCAGTACGCCATGGTTTTGTGTCCGTGCTACAATGTTTACCAGCAAATAAAATGTTTGCGCTCTAAATCTTACTACCTTTACTGTGTGCGGGCAGACACGGGTACGCGGGTACGACCGCTAACCGCATAGAAAACTTTATTAGTTTCTCTAGCGATGATCACAACTGCTTTATAGCTTTTTCGTTGAAATGATCGTAAATCATGCCACGGCAGAGCGTTATTCTCTTTTATCCACATTGTGTTCTACCCTTGCCTGTGGTAACGGACTGTGGTTTGCTGTTGCATATTGAGGTGAGTAATTGATTGGGGATGTACCACGGCTGCTAACACGGAAGGACCGATATCGAGTCCCACTCGGAATGTATCGATCTAGTACAGAATTCTTACTATCTAGCCACAAATCGAATCTCTTTTCTTGCGGGTTTCGTTAACTGTTAAGGAAGTTATACGTTGGAAGGCATATTTATTATAATGTTACACATTAGCGATAGTTTTAGAAATTATTTCTAAACTGTATCTGAGATATAAATGCACATCATATAACACACTCGTCCGTGATGATCTGACCCACAATCCGGTGGGTCCCACCTGCAAAACATACAATTGTTTTCATTCGCTCTCACTCTGCCGTCGACGGCAACAAAATTCCCCTGTCTCTGTCTGGCCGGTTTTACGCGGCACGTTACAATGCATGTGTGCGGCTGTGTTTGTTGTTGCATTGGTCGGCTCGGTGCAAAACACACAGCCAGCCGAGCCGGGGAATGATCGTTCTGACGGCCTTCGCGGATATCTAGCGCGGCAAGTCACAACACTACACACAGCACAATCAACCAAGCCGCGGCGCTGATCGGCATGCAATGATTATGGATTGATTGGTGGCTAATGGTGATGATGTTGATGATGATGATGGCGCCGATATTAGATAGTAGTGTGTATTGTACAGGCGCCGTAGTAAAAGTGTCTATTGGGAAAGGAAAAAACGATTGGAAACAGAATAGAAACATTAAGCGGTGGCTAGACTAAAGTTGAGGCAAGCGCGATCTATTTTTTTTATGAGCGAACTGTCAAATTTCGCGCTCCTGACTTCGCGCCTCGATCCTGCATTGCAGGAAAAATGAAGCGTTCGCGCATTGATCGCGCTTGCCTCAACTTTAGTCTAGCCACCGCTTTAGGTTGTATATCAAAGGTTTAATGTCGTGCGTCGTTTTGATGGCAGCGTAGGTGATCATTCCAAACTATTTTGTTTATTGTACTTTTGCGCACTTCGAAGCTTATTTTTTCTCACAAAGGATATGTGGTTTTGTTTTCGTTCATTCGTAATCGATTGATTCTGATGCTGCGGGCGTCAGAACTGATTGTAGCAGAGTGATGATGCAGGCACCGCCTGTGTGTGACGTCGTAGCAAGCACAATATATCGAACAGTGTGCTCTCCTGCCTCACATATGCACATCAAGTGCATGCGGCAGTATCGCACCGTGTGGCACTTTCTTCCTTGCACCCTTGGCCCTTCCGGCTGCAGGTGTTTTTGCCTGATATTGTTCAGCTGGAGCTGCTGCTGCTGCTGCTACCGCTATCCCGCCCCCGAATGCGCGCCGGTTTGTCCTTGCGTGCGTCATTTTCATGTGGCGTCGTAATTTGCCTGCTCGGTGGTGGAGCTCTGGGATGACGGGCCGGCCACAGAAAGCATTATTGGCGCCAAAGGGTTTGTCGAAAGGGAAGCAGCAGTGGTTTATTGACGTGTGTGTGTGCTGTGTGCAATGTTTATCCATTGGCGAGGTCGCATGCGAACGAGGCCTGCGGAGCTGTGTGTATAGCGTTGAGCGAGCAGCAAAAACCACGTTAACGACGAAATTGTGGTTTTACGATAGACGACGACCGCGACAACGATGGCGTACTCATGCACACATCAAAAGAACATACGTAAAAAAAAAAGAAAAACGCCGGCACACTCCACTCACGAGGTGTGCTTCGTGGTTGGTATGAATGGTTTGCCGTACGTTTGAGTCACCTTTTGAACTTGCCTCGTCTGAAATGCGTCAAAACGCGATCGATACCATGATCTCCTGAGGGTATGGCCGTATGGGTGTCATATCGATTGAGCACAACAGCCCTCCAGTTTTTATTATCGGTGTACGTTCGCATATTTGCACCAGGGTTTGTCATTATATGAGGCGAGAACTGTTATTTTTTTCTCAAGAAACTTGCCTTTGATAAGCTTGTTCTTGAACCGATATGAGTATGGCGATATTCTTTTTTATCACCGGATTTCAATCAAGTGCTTAGTGCTTTTTTATGTGTGTGGGTTTCGTAACGTTTTGTTGCCGTTTGGTTAATACATGCACCTCAGGTTTATGATTCTGTCATTGAGTGGAAATTATAATTTTGCTCAAAAACACAATTTCCAAGTAAACGATGGTGTTTTTGAAAGGTTGTAATTTATTCGTTTGTAGTATGGATTGCTCATTTAGCAGCACTATTTAAAATATAAGTTTGTTAAGTATTTGTGCAGTTAATCTACGTGCGTACTGTACTAGCATCTGCATAGATTTGTCAACGTGTAACGTGGTGACGCTATTAACCAATGTTACCTAGGATTAGTAATATGTGTACCTAGCGTATATACGATAGGCTGGCTCAGGAGAGTGGTATATACGATAACACACAAAGTATCTGTGTCATATTTTCGTTCTGCTGCTATCTTTGTGTTACTACGTTGTATTTCCCGGCAAGAGCGTGATAAGAAGCTGGTGTTTTAGCTTCTTTCAGGTCACTCTCGTCATGTAAAGAAGAGTAGGTGTAAGCAAGCCGCGCGCGCGCGCGTCCCCAGTACTTGCCGTGTTTCCACTGCCGGATAAAGACAGACACGACCCCCCGTCGGGAGTCAGGTGTGCACGTGAGATGATAGGAAAAGCGGCGGCGCCTTTTGGCGTCATTATATTGTGCGCACACGCTGGAAGGGAACCGGCTTTTCTCTTTCTCGCGCGCGCGGGCATCCCTACACCGCTTTTGGCGCGGTTACATCGGCACTGGTCGTACTATGAACAACCGACGACCTGGCTGATTGTGTATGTGTTTGTGTTTGGGGCGTCAGCGGGCCGGGAAGATGGAATTAGAAACACGTGCTCGTAACATGTGTTTTACCGGGCCAGGTACGGATGGGGTGCTCTTACCCAAAGCTCTGGTGATATTATTGGGGGTTGCTGCTCAACAGTGCAGCAACGAGTTTTGCTTTACTGTGTGCCAATTTGTTGTACTGTGTGAAGTAGTTG
Source organism: Anopheles maculatus (assembly GCA_002091835.1). Lineage (NCBI taxonomy): Eukaryota > Metazoa > Arthropoda > Insecta > Diptera > Culicidae > Anopheles > Anopheles maculatus. The sequence continues at coordinate 48,112 of KZ062129.1, forward strand.
TACTGTCACCGATTTTACAGCAAAAAGTGTAAGGCAATTAGGTGAAATTTTGATGTTTTTTGTTTTGCTTTTGGGACGGGGCCTACGTGTGTGTGTGTGTGTCTGTATAAAATATTCAAATTGTAAAACAATTTTCGGCGCAGGCAAATAAAGAATCAAAAAGGGAAAGAATTAAAAGTTGTGGAGTGTGTTAGTAAAAACGGGGGAAAAAAAACGCAAATCCTCCTCGTGTACAACTTTTCAGCGCCAGCAGCCGGTGTGGCAACGGAACAGGCGGGGCGGCATGGTTTAAGGTCGACGTTCATCGTTTTGGTGAATAATTTATTCCGTCATTTGATGTGCGGTGCAGAAGCATACCGGCCGCGCGCCGGGTACCGTTTTGTTATAGTAGTGTATAATTTAGACGCAACTTATGGAGAGCGCGAGGAAGGCGCGAAAATGTAATCGCGTCGCGACATCGAAACGAGTCGTTTGACCGAGACCATCGCCGCAACAGCTGTGCCGTGCCGAGTGGCAATTTATGTCGATGGCCTCGCCCAGGGTCAATCAGGCTGGTTGGAAGTTTGAGTGGAAAGTATCGTTATAAAGAAAGTATATCGCCCCACGCCCCCACTGTTACACAAAAAAGGTACAGATGATCGTGTATTTTAAGTATAGTTAAACTAAAAAAAAGATGCATAGTACAATCTTAAATCTGCTGATGGAATAGCGCAGAATAGAGAATTTAATTCGCCTAGCTGTGTACACAAATTCAGATCGCACGGGATGATGCATGATGACGATGATGATGAAGTTGTGTTAGCTGGCAATCCTCGTATGGGGAGGTTTCTCGGCACGGCTAAGGTAAGGTGCAGATCTATTTTTGAAATTTTGCACTCATCGGCCCGTTTCGTAATTTGCCGTTTCGTTGTGAGTTCTACAGACAGACAGACAGTGTGCATTTTGCGTGCGGTAAAATTTCACTTTCGTTTCGCGACGTTTGTGTGTGTGTGTGTTTGTGCAGATTGAATTTGGCACAAATAAAACTCAAAACCAGCAACAACGTGGTGTGAATATCGCAACAGCGATACGAAAGCAACCATTTTGCAAAGGTTTTCAGTTCGATTAATGATAGAAATAACTTTTACTTTTTATATGAAATGTTTTATCATTGGATAGTTTATTTTTTGCAGCCAATGATTACTGTTTTCTTAATTGTATTTGATGGATTTTTTTCAAGAATTAGAATAGTTATTCATTTCCTTATTCATAAGAATAAGCCGTTTAATATACGTAACTTATTTGTACCTTGTCATTGATCTTTGCTGAAGATATCTAAAGCCTACGCATCACTTCGAGTCTACACTCGGCTAACGTCATTCATGATGTTCCAGACAGCAAACCCTGGAATATGAGTCACGTACACGAACGACGAATGCCTGGTGGGGGAGGGGTATATATTTGTCAATGAAATTCATTTGTTCGTACTACGATTTCCCACCATTGGTTAAACGGACGGGGACCACCAACGCACTTCCAGTATAGTCCAATAAAGACTAGTAAATGTGGTGATGGTGGTAAAAGCTTTGTCTCGACCCTGTGGGCTTACACGATCGGTTGTACAGGTTTGGTGTTACAGTTTTTTTTAATGTATGGAGCAGATGAGTTCATCCAATGTGCATGACGTGTCAACCAGCCGGATCGATAATTCAGTTCAGTTTCGTCCGGTCAGCCGGTTTGATGTTATCAGCTGACAATCGTACTTGCTGTGCGTTGTATCAGCATGTAAAGCAAGTATTCTTCCTCGATAAATTTTCTTGAATATAAAAATACATAATTTATAGATACGAACGAAGTTTAGGAAAGAACGGCGGTTACTAGCTAATCTACCAAGTTTAAAGTGCAATAAATCGAAACGAGTTTTTTTCACCATTGCAATCTAATCAACATTCGCTGTGCATGAACGATATTGAAGCAAGATACATTTGACGAGTCGCCTTGCCGCTGTCTGACCCACAGACAAATGGTAGTAACTTTTCCCTCGGCTGGCCAGCGAACGGTGCCGACGTTTTGTCGCGACGGTTAAATAATCTGATGCAACCCACACACATTGTTTGAGACGTGTGCGAATATGCATACGCCCACCAGCAGAAAACGCACGAAGAAGATTAAATCGTCTGGGACGGAAGTAGTAGTAGTAGTAGTAGTAGTAGTAGCAGTAGCCGCCGAGGTTGCAAAACGGTGAACAATGTGTGGCGTGCTGTGTTGTGGCAGTTCGTCGGTATGATGTTTCTTTTTTTTGCTTTAAGGTTTGGCTGAGCTTCTCATTACATTAGCGTTACGTTACGTATATGTGGCGTATAACGAGGCGCCACCTGTCGTGATCCCTTGGGATCTGCTGTGCCAGTATATACCGGTCCATTCACACGGAGGAAAATGTTAGAGCGCGAGAATAAAAGCGAAATGTTGCTGTCACTCTGGCAGAGGACGAAGCAAAGCCGTATTTTGGGACATTTTCCAACGTGTTAAATAGGCGGCTGTGTGAACATTCGGGTTCTTCTTCTTCAGTGGAAGATTTGAGTCACGAGCCGAAGATCTGTCCTACTACAATAATGCAAAAGTAGCCTGCCTCCTCCTGCAGATGTCGGAAACGCCATCATTTTGGGTACAAAAATAGCTGTTGTCGCGAGCACGGAAAGTGGTTTCAATACCCGTCGTGTTTTCTATGTATATTTTTTTTTATTTTTCTTGAATCTTGCCAAGTTATGTTGTTGTGTCTAGCGCAGTGACACTTTGTGGGAAAACATCGCGCAATTAACCGATGACCGAACGTAATTGCACACGTGATGCATCTACTTCCTGCTTTAGCCATGCTGGCTGCAGCTGTTGGTAAAATGTGTGATGCGAATGCAATGCGCCTGTTTGGAGCACTGATTTTAATGCATAATTGATCGCGTGATTGAGTTTATAAATAGAGCTTATTGTGAGTTTGTTCAAACTTTTGGTGCACACTGGTTTCGATAGGGATTTCTGACATTGGGAATTGGTGGCCATTTTATGTTCATTCATATACGCGTTCGAAATATTGTTTTGTCTTGTAACAGAGCGAAACAGTCAATGTAAATAGGACCCCCGCACTGATCTACCTCATTGTAGAAGACGTATTTTCGTACGGATACTTTTACCTTTTCCATTGCATCTGCACATGGTGGGTGCAACGAAGAATGCAAGATTCGACGCCCAAACGTTCTGAAAGGAGAGAGTCCTTGAAAATGAACTGAGTTAAAAATATAATCATCGCATCAATGCATGGTGCTAGAGCATTTTTTTTGCGAACGTTTTCTCTATTCTTAAACTATTTTTAATCATTGGCGGCACGCAATCGTGCGTTAATGAAAGTATTATCGGGAGTACGTTTTATCATTTGCTCGGCGACGCAAACTATGCAAAGTAGGGTGAGTATCCAAGTTGCTGCTTTTCTACGCCTACCTTTTGAGCGTCTCGATTGTAGCGTGGAGCAGCAGAATCAACACCACATGCTATCTTGAAATTCTGCAGACTGGGATGATATTTCTTGCTCTGTTCATTCCGGTTTTACGAAATCCCGTCCGTCTGTGAATGCTGCTTCCTGAACGAGAACTTCTACCGCGTGCATGTTAACGGCTGACACAAGCGATGCTATCTTTAAACTGATTCAGCCTTGAAGAAGCAACACGGAAACTCCAACCATCATTCCACTTGCACCGACAATCACATTGCGCCGCTGCCTGCCATCCTCCCATCCCTGGTGTGGAAGTGGAACTGCTGCTCTTTCGTGAATCGTGCCCCTGTTGATATTAGTTCTAAATTTCGCCATGGCCTATTTGCCGAATGCTGCCGCTGTTGCTCCCATTCTTTTCACACCTCCTTTTGCAGTTTTTTTTCTTCTCTCTCTCGTTGTCATTAATACAGAAGCAAATCTTTCGCCAAGAGGAAACTTGTTGAGCCAGCGCGCTTCCAATATTGGTCTGTGCGGTGTGTGTGTGTGTTGTTTGTTTCCCGAGTGCGCTCATTCCTGTGGCAAAATTTAGATTGGCAATGGCAAGCCGATCTACTTTTGTCTCCGCCGGTCTCACTTCTCGTGGGCCTGGTCTTTGGTATGTTATTTGGGCAAAGCATGAGCATGAATCATGGCGCTAAAACCGGGGAAAACGCGTTTTAGACACTTAAAATCATTAAAGTGTGTTGCAATATTTGGTGCACGATGCCAGGATGAGTATCAGGATGAACCGCACGTATAGAGGAGAGACGACAAATTTCGTACAAGGAGGAAGTCTTTGATTGTACTATAAACGTTGGGTTTGGTTGCATTTTAGGCTTTATTTATTCTTCAACATAATATTATGGCCAACAGCCAACTGATACTAACTCATATCAAACTGCATAAGCTAGATGCAAAATTATTTATCAAATTGCTGTATAATGCTTATGCCCAACGCGTTTGCAACGATAAAAAGATAAATGTGTACCTGCGGCATAGGAAAAGTAGAAGTTATAAATAAATAGAAAATGTAAAGAAAGTATCGATCGAAACATTAACAGGTTGAAATGCAGGCGTTCGGTGTTAAAAGCATTAAATCGTCATATGATGTTTCGCTAGCCTGACAGGAGTAGACGCACGTCCCACTGTAACAGTACGTTTGTTCGTTCGAGGACTTTTAAACGCTGAGTCAAAATGATAGCCAGGCAGAACGGCAATGGCAAAAATACCGGGTAAGGGACGCGCGCGCATCTACTGCCGGTGTAAAAGTAGGTCATCAACACGCGCAAACGCACATAAGTGCCTCATATACGTATATAACAATGCATGTACATATACATTTATTGCATAGTGATGCAGCAGCTCCCCGAAATGCAGACTGCAGCGAATACATATTTAGTCTGCGCCTGTGACTCGTTCACCCGCACTTGCCGTTCCTCATGCACCGT
>KZ062129.1:55080-102431 GCA_002091835.1 Anopheles maculatus
CGACGCAAACTATGCAAAGTAGGGTGAGTATCCAAATTGCTGCTTTTCTACGCCTACCTTTTGAGCGTCTCGATTGTAGCGTGGAGCAGCAGAATCAACACCACATGCTATCTTGAAATTCTGCAGACTGGGATGATATTTCTTGCTCTGTTCATTCCGGTTTTACGAAATCCCGTCCGTCTGTGAATGCTGCTTCCTGAACGAGAACTTCTACCGCGTGCATGTTAACGGCTGACACAAGCGATGCTATCTTTAAACTGATTCAGCCTTGAAGAAGCAACACGGAAACTCCAACCATCATTCCACTTGCACCGACAATCACATTGCGCCGCTGCCTGCCATCCTCCCATCCCTGGTGTGGGAGAACTTCTACCGCGTGCATGTTAACGGCTGACACAAGCGATGCTATCTTTAAACTGATTCAGCCTTGAAGAAGCAACACGGAAACTCCAACCATCATTCCACTTGCACCGACAATCACATTGCGCCGCTGCCTGCCATCCTCCCATCCCTGGTGTGGAAGTGGAACTGCTGCTCTTTCGTGAATCGTGCCCCTGTTGATATTAGTTCTAAATTTCGCCATGGCCTATTTGCCGAATGCTGCCGCTGTTGCTCCCATTCTTTTCACACCTCCTTTTGCAGTTTTTTTTCTTCTCTCTCTCGTTGTCATTAATACAGAAGCAAATCTTTCGCCAAGAGGAAACTTGTTGAGCCAGCGCGCTTCCAATATTGGTCTGTGCGGTGTGTGTGTGTGTGTGTTGTTTGTTTCCCGAGTGCGCTCATTCCTGTGGCAAAATTTAGATTGGCAATGGCAAGCCGATCTACTTTTGTCTCCGCCGGTCTCACTTCTCGTGGGCCTGGTCTTTGGTATGTTATTTGGGCAAAGCATGAGCATGAATCATGGCGCTAAAACCGGGGAAAACGCGTTTTAGACACTTAAAATCATTAAAGTGTGTTGCAATATTTGGTGCACGATGCCAGGATGAGTATCAGGATGAACCGCACGTATAGAGGAGAGACGACAAATTTCGTACAAGGAGGAAGTCTTTGATTGTACTATAAACGTTGGGTTTGGTTGCATTTTAGGCTTTATTTATTCTTCAACATAATATTATGGCCAACAGCCAACTGATACTTACTCATATTAAACTGCATTAGCTAGATGCAAAGTTATTTATCAAATTGTTGTATAATGCTTATGCTCAACGCGTTTGCAACGATAAAAAGATAAATGTGTACCTGCGGCATAGGAAAAGTAGAAGTTATAAATAAATTGAAAATGTAAAGAAAGTATCGATCGAAACATTAACAGGTTGAAATGCAGGCGTTCGGTGTTAAAAGCATTAAATCGTCATATGATGTTTCGCTAGCCTGACAGGAGTAGACGCACGTCCCACTGTAACAGTACGTTTGTTCGTTCGAGGACTTTTAAACGCTGAGTCAAAATGATAGCCAGGCAGAACGGCAATGGCAAAAATACCGGGTAAGGGACGCGCGCGCATCTACTGCCGGTGTAAAAGTAGGTCATCAACACGCGCAAACGCACATAAGTGCCTCATATACGTATATAACAATGCATGTACATATACATTTATTGCATAGTGATGCAGCAGCTCCCCGAAATGCAGACTGCAGCGAATACATATTTAGTCTGCGCCTGTGACTCGTTCACCCGCACTTGCCGTTCCTCATGCACCGTATAGAGGGGGGAGCACATGGACGAGAAGAGATGAGTGACGTGGGAGTGTAGAGCTGTAGAGGAAACGAGAGCGTAAAAATTGCATGTCTGCTTTTAACTGACCGACGAACCAACCAGTCAGCCAGTCAGCCAGCCAGTCACCCGCACTTGCCGTTCCTCATGCACCGTATAGAGGGGGGAGCACATGGACGAGAAGAGATGAGTGACGTGGGAGTGTAGAGCTGTAGAGGAAACGAGAGCGTAAAAATTGCATGTCTGCTTTTAACTGACCGACGAACCAACCAGTCAGCCAGTCAGCCAGCCAGTCAGCCAGCCAGCCAGCCAGCCAATCGACCCGGCTGATCTGTCTGCACTAGTGCGGGGCCCGTAGCCTTTATCGCCGCAAGCCGTGTGGGTTGAGTGGGTAGGCAGTAGTAGTAGTAGCCGGGCGGGCAGGCAGGCAGGCAGGACAGGGGGACGCGTCTGCTGCACTTCGTAAAATGCATTTCGTTGCGGGCATGCGCATGGCGAGTGCGGCCAGCAAATGGATAAAAACGAGACAAAACATGCACTCGGTTACGGGCGGTGTTGCTCTGCAGCTGTGTTGTGTGCCGCACTGCTTTTGTACTACTCCCGTTTTACGACGATCCTCCTGTGATTGTGTGTGGTGGTAGTGGGGCTTTTAGGGTTGAGGTTACTTTAGCTCTGCTGCAATGGGACGTACGCTGTGTATGTGATGTGCTGTGGCTGCAGCTCAGCTCGGTGGAAGATCAGTGGTGGTCGGTGTCGGTTGCAGTGACTGCAAGCGTCACAGTCTGCCTTAACGGAGCTCTTCTCTCGCCGTGTGCTCTCACCATCGTCCCCCTGGCGCTAGCGGTGTTGGTCAGCTTTTGAGTGTGTATCCTGCACACCATCGTCACCTTGCTTCCAGCTCCTTGTGTGTGAGAGCGAAAGGAGAAATATAATCATCGGCTAAACGAAACGGAACCTTTGCACAGTGGTGTGCTATCGTCGTCTTTGGATCGTCTTACCATCCGTTTGTTGTCTGTCGACTGTCCGATGCTGCCTGCCTGTCTGTCTTTCCATCCATCCATCCGTCCGTCCGTCCGTCCGTCCGTCTGTGTCGTCGGATTGAGTTTTGCACGAGGCTGGTGGTCGTAAGGGGAAACATGGTTGCATTAACATTTTCCCCCATAGTAAGAAATGACCTATCTGCTGCGACGCTCATTTGCAAACATAAATGCATGCAAACTCTTGAAATGGCACTTGCAAACTTTTAAATAGCGACTTTGGCGTATTTTTTGTTTTTCCAATATTTTCTTAGTTCATTTCATGTGAGAGGCTAGTGGGACAGTCTAAATTGAAGAGTATGGATTATTTTGATAAAAAATACCATGTAAGCGAAATATATAAATCAACCGGGGCAAGATGACATCGCGCTACGTCTATAGCGGCCACTAATCAGTACTCGTTTCGTCGTTGTCCAGGACGTATATGTTTCTTCTTCGCCCACGGTACCAAAGGACTTCTGATGCCAGGGAGTTTCACTATCTTTACACGTTCGTTCCGGTTTGTGGGCTTAAATACGCTCCCGGCACGACGAATGGATCACCTTGAGTCGAGCCGGTAGTCGACGGATGATGGTATAGCCAGCGGAGGGCCGAGAGCTGCCTGGCGAAGAAGAAGGCTGCCGACCTACGTCTCGTTCTGGTGGCGGCTACATGCAGCAAATGAATGATGATGAAGTGTGTGTACGATTGGGTGGGTTGTGTGATGTGCATTGTGATGCACCTTTTTCCCGATGTACGCCCCGAAGCCGGTGGCGTCCCTTTTCTACCGACAGTAACAGTGTGCGCGAATAAAAAGGGATCGACCCCCGGGCAAAGGGTTAAAGGAAATGATTATCTGTTTTGGTCGTTGGTGCCTTCATTTTCGCAAATGGTAGGGTAGGGCCTTGGCAGGCATATAATGCACTGGGTGCAAAACTTTCTGGAGCATATCGTCTCGACCAGACGTTTTTGTTTGTTGCCACCCACTGTAGTGTAGGGGGACGTCTATCCTTTTCTCGCCACTATCTTACTAGGCCACATAATTTTTGCTGGCGTTGGCAATAAATGATGATGTCGTAGGTTCAGCTGCTTGGTTTTTATGAAACATACTCGCAAATCATTGATATCGTTCAGAAGTTTTCCTTGTTAGAGGTTAATAAGTTAATATGAGTAACACAGAAGAATGATCAAGATGATAACCGCGCTCCGGTTATAAATGCGCTTAACCCTAAATATTGAGGGAATAAAAAAATAAAATTGTGAACAGGCACAATATAATTAGGCGTTTACATTTTGACCTAATTGATAAATGCGATCGAACTTTGATCAGAGACAAATTTCATCTTCATTCCTTTATAGCTTATGTTAGTTGGTACAATATATTCCTCACATTCAGTAGTACGAAAAGTGTAAAATGCTAAAAAGCGAATATTCGATTCCGAAGGTCAACATGTAACCAGCGTGTCCTATTGCATCAGCCCTTTAAACCTCCGCCGCGGCACGACTGTGCCCGTTCCTCGAAATTATGCTGTTGGATTTGTGGAATTTTCCGTTTTTCGTCCCTGTAGTTGGCTGGCTGTTTGTTGGTCAATCTTTGTCTTACGTTCATTTTCTTACCTCCACAAAAGTGGTTATCCTTGGGTGTGTGTGAGATGCTTTTTTTCTGGATGTACTTGAAGAGGGACCTGGGTAACATGCATTTTCTGCAGACGTTTGAGTTCGTGCAACTTTCGCGCTACGTGGTCCAGCCGGGGAGGAGGGATGCTATTTGGGACACTGTATCCACGTTCCCACGATGTGCCAGATTATTTGGGAGGCACTAAAAATAGCTACTGGAAGGACTACTGCTTTTAAAGCGTGTTGTGAATTTGCTTATTTGCTCTTTTCTCGCCACTGGCCAGTACTGTTAGTACGGTGTACAGAATACAAAGGGAAGGATGTGCGTAGGGCAGTGTGTCCTAGATCACGCTTTCTTCAGGTGGCAGCTAACCGGGGCCAACTTGTTTCGAACCAAAAAAGAAACTAGAGACCCAAATGAAACTAAATAGTAAATTTAGTAAAAAAGCTAAACGATTCCTATAAAATCATTTTTGAGATTCAGTTTAGTAGGAAAATACTGCTGTTACTTACTATTATGGCTCTTTATTATTATTTCAGTGTTCAACTATTGCAACTGCATTTATTTCGCAAATTGATACATAGTTATGAGATATATCGATGAACCGTTGCGTTTGTTTGTGTGAGCGTATAAATCTGATTGATAAATGCACATACATAAGTTGTCTCATACTTCTTGAAGTGCGTGTCTTTCACTATGTCTTGTCAATGGTTCAATGGCTGCGTTCAGGGTCTCCACTGTTTTTCGATGTTTGTATCGTATCTTACAGGCCTTCGTTTTGCCGATGATTCTAAAATACAGGTTAGCAATTAAAACAAGCTGTAAGATTATGCCAACCAATGTGTGTGTGTATCATATTAATCGTGGCTTCATGTCAATGAGATAATGTGCACTGCAGCTTCGAAGACATTTATTATTTTCGGTTCATGCAACAGCACATGAAATAAGTGATGACTCAAAATAGAAAAACCTGCTCAACATACGTAAATGCAGACTGCAGCGAATACATATTTAGTCTGCGCCTGTGACTCGTTCACCCGCACTTGCCGTTCCTCATGCACCGTATAGAGGGGGGAGCACATGGACGAGAAGAGATGAGTGACGTGGGAGTGTAGAGCTGTAGAGGAAACGAGAGCGTAAAAATTGCATGTCTGCTTTTAACTGACCGACGAACCAACCAGTCAGCCAGTCAGCCAGCCAGCCAGCCAGCCAATCGACCCGGCTGATCTGTCTGCACTAGTGCGGGGCCCGTAGCCTTTATCGCCGCAAGCCGTGTGGGTTGAGTGGGTAGGCAGTAGTAGTAGTAGCCGGGCGGGCAGGCAGGCAGGCAGGACAGGGGGACGCGTCTGCTGCACTTCGTAAAATGCATTTCGTTGCGGGCATGCGCATGGCGAGTGCGGCCAGCAAATGGATAAAAACGAGACAAAACATGCACTCGGTTACGGGCGGTGTTGCTCTGCAGCTGTGTTGTGTGCCGCACTGCTTTTGTACTACTCCCGTTTTACGACGATCCTCCTGTGATTGTGTGTGGTGGTAGTGGGGCTTTTAGGGTTGAGGTTACTTTAGCTCTGCTGCAATGGGACGTACGCTGTGCATGTGATGTGCTGTGGCTGCAGCTCAGCTCGGTGGAAGATCAGTGGTGGTCGGTGTCGGTTGCAGTGACTGCAAGCGTCACAGTCTGCCTTAACGGAGCTCTTCTCTCGCCGTGTGCTCTCACCATCGTCCCCCTGGCGCTAGCGGTGTTGGTCAGCTTTTGAGTGTGTATCCTGCACACCATCGTCACCTTGCTTCCAGCTCCTTGCAATGTGTGTGAGAGCGAAAGGAGAAATATAATCATCGGCTAAACGAAACGGAACCTTTGCACAGTGGTGTGCTATCGTCGTCTTTGGATCGTCTTACCATCCGTTTGTTGTCTGTCGACTGTCCGATGCTGCCTGCCTGTCTGTCTTTCCATCCATCCATCCGTCCGTCCGTCCGTCCGTCTGTGTCGTCGGATTGAGTTTTGCACGAAGCTGGTGGTCGTAAGGGGAAACATGGTTGCATTAACATTTTCCCCCATAGTAAGAAATGACCTATCTGCTGCGACGCTCATTTGCAAACATAAATGCATGCAAACTCTTGAAATGGCACTTGCAAACTTTTAAATAGCGACTTTGGCGTATTTTTTGTTTTTCCAATATTTTCTTAGTTCATTTCATGTGAGAGGCTAGTTGGACAGTCTAAATTGAAGAGTATGGATTATTTTGATAAAAAATACCATGTAAGCGAAATATATAAATCAACCGGGGCAAGATGACATCGCGCTACGTCTATAGCGGCCACTAATCAGTACTCGTTTCGTCGTTGTCCAGGACGTATATGTTTCTTCTTCGCCCACGGTACCAAAGGACTTCTGATGCCAGGGAGTTTCACTATCTTTACACGTTCGTTCCGGTTTGTGGGCTTAAATACGCTCCCGGCACGACGAATGGATCACCTTGAGTCGAGCCGGTAATCGTCGGATGATGGTATAGCCAGCGGAGAGCCGAGAGCCGCCTGGCGAAGAAGAAGGCTGCCGACCTACGTCTCGTTCTGGTGGCGGCTACATGCAGCAAATGAATGATGATGAAGTGTGTGTGTACGATTGGGTGGGTTGTGTGATGTGCATTGTGATGCACCTTTTTCCCGATGTACGCCCCGAAGCCGGTGGCGTCCCTTTTCTACCGACAGTAACAGTGTGCGCGAATAAAAAGGGATCGACCCCCGGGCAAAGGGTTAAAGGAAATGATTATCTGTTTTGGTCGTTGGTGCCTTCATTTTCGCAAATGGTAGGGTAGGGCCTTGGCAGGCATATAATGCACTGGGTGCAAAACTTTCTGGAGCATATCGTCTCGACCAGACGTTTTTGTTTGTTGCCACCCACTGTAGTGTAGGGGGATGTCTGTCCTTTTCTCGCCACTATCTTACTAGGCCACATAATTTTTGCTGGCGTTGGCAATATATGATGATGTGTGTCGTAGGTTCAGCTGCTTGGTTTTTATGAAACATACTCGCAAATCATTGATATCGTTCAGAAGTTTTCCTTGTTAGAGGTTAATAATTTAATATGAGTAACACAGAAGAATGATCAAGATGATAACCGCGCTCCGGTTATAAATGCGCTTAACCCTAAATATTGAGGGAATAAAAAAATAAAATTGTGAACAGGCACAATATAATTAGGCGTTTACATTTTGACCTAATTGATAAATGCGATCGAACTTTGATCAGAGACAAATTTCATCTTCATTCCTTTATAGCTTATGTTAGTTGGTACAATATATTCCTCACATTCAGTAGTACGAAAAGTGTAAAATGCTAAAAAGCGAATATTCGATTCCGAAGGTCAACATGTAACCAGCGTGTCCTATTGCATCAGCCCTTTAAACCTCCGCCGCGGCACGACTGTGCCCGTTCCTCGAAATTATGCTGTTGGATTTGTGGAATTTTCCGTTTTTCGTCCCTGTAGTTGGCTGGCTGTTTGTTGGTCAATCTTTGTCTTACGTTCATTTTCTTACCTCCACAAAAGTGGTTATCCTTGGGTGTGTGTGAGATGCTTTTTTTCTGGATGTACTTGAAGAGGGACCTGGGTAACATGCATTTTCTGCAGACGTTTGAGTTCGTGCAACTTTCGCGCTACGTGGTCCAGCCGGGGAGGAGGGATGCTATTTGGGACACTGTATCCACGTTCCCACGATGTGCCAGATTATTTGGGAGGCACTAAAAATAGCTACTGGAAGGACTACTGCTTTTAAAGCGTGTTGTGAATTTGCTTATTTGCTCTTTTCTCGCCACTGGCCAGTACTGTGTGGGGTGTAGGAATACAACAGAATACAAAGGGAAGGATGTGCGTAGGGCAGTGTGTCCTAGATCACGCTTTCTTCAGGTGGCAGCTAACCGGGGCCAACTTGTTTCGAACCAAAAAAGAAACTAGAGACCCATATTAAACTAAACAGTAAATTTAGTAAATAAGCTAAACGATTCCTACAAAATCATTTTTGGGATTCAGTTTTGTAGGAAAATACTGCTGTTACTTACTGTTATGGCTCTTTATTAGTATTTCAGTGTTCAACTATTGCAACTGCATTTATTTCGCAAATTGATGCATAGTTATGAGATATATCGATGAACCGTTGCGTTTGTTTGTGTGAGCGTATAAATCTGATTGATAAATGCACATACATAAGTTGTCTCATACTTCTTGAAGTGCGTGTCTTTCACTATGTCTTGTCAATGGTTCAATGGCTGCGTTCAGGGTCTCCACTGTTTTTCGATGTTTGTATCGTATCTTACAGGCCTTCGTTTTGCCGATGATTCTAAAATACAGGTTAGCAATTAAAACAAGCTGTAAGATTATGCCAACCAATGTGTGTGTGTGTATCATATTAATCGTGGCTTCATGTCAATGAGATAATGTGCACTGCAGCTTCGAATACATTTATTATTTTCGGTTCATGCAACAGCACATGAAATAAGTGATGACTCAAAATAGAAAAACCTGCTCAACATACGTGTGACTCATTTGCAACCGGCAGCTTTGCGAACATACGCCGGATACAATTTGAAGTTCTGTTGAAATGGCCCTGAATTCGGCGAACTGTCTCGATCAGCAAATCTCAATCAAGAAAGACGCACCTAATTTAATAAAGTCCTGCTGCATGAAGAGCAAAATAAGCATATCATACGCATACATTGTGAACATGGTTGTGCGCTGGAACGAAAACTCTTCGAGAGAGCTCCCAACCAACCATACCACCACAGCGCTCTGTTGGGTGTGGGGAAGTTTGAGGCGAGGCAGGCATGCCACAACCATGCTGACCACACGGAACGGGAGTAGCCCCACCGGGAGGGTGGGGAGAGTTTGCCGGGGCACATGGTTGGTCGGACGACACGTTACTTGTTGGCGCGCAATATCTCATTCCCTCGTTTCATGCGCGCATCCACTCTCATGTGGAGAGCTACGCCTGGTTCGCGTCACACACTTCTCGCTGCTGGTCTCTCTCACCTTGAACCTTTCTGCCGGGGGTGAACACTGGCGCGCACGGTCAAATCAGCCGATTTTTGCGCATAACACAGCTGTCTATCCCGCCCGTCCGGACGGCCTCCATGCGTCCCGCATTGTACTGGCGTGGATGAGATTGTGCGTTTGATTGAAGTTGTAGCACAGCAGCATGGGAGAACGAAGCGGAGCAGAAGGTGTGTGAGAGAGCAAAAACCACTCTCATCGCATTGTAAGCGAGGCAAACCTTCAGAACTGGCACCGGGTAGTGAACAACCTCGCACAAAGTGTGCGTGTGCGTGTGTGTGTGTGGAGCTAGAAAAGTTTCTCCCCACCAGCGCGCATAGTTGCCGACTAGCCGACTGTGGGGGGTCAAACGCATTTACTTCTTTCGCGATGAGACTCATACCCTTGACGCGTGAGACGGCCATTTAAATCCACCCTTACCACATGAAATGTGAGGCAAGAACGAGATGAAAGGTTGAAAGAAAGAGAACACACTTTTAAATGGCACGCACACATGCGTTGCATGCCGTGTGGACACAGCGCCCCAGCAGCGTGAGCAGCAAGAACCGGATCCCGCTCGTTCCGCTCTCTAGTAACCATCCCAACCACACGGCGTTCCTTTCCTGTGTATACGCACATGTGCCGGAGTTTTAGTATTTTTTTTGTTTTTTTGCACGATGATCATCTGCGCGGCGATCTTGCACCCGATCGAGGAAGCAGCAAGCGCGAAAAAAAAAAGAAGCCCACTACACCTTACGAATACGCGACGGCGCGTAACCAGTGTATCGCCAACGTTTGGCGGCGCTCGAACATAAATTCTTGGTTTGTGCCTGTGGGTGGGGTGGAGGGGGCCAATAGAACCGAATTAGATGGAATAACTCGCGAAATTCCTTCTGTCAATCGTCTCTCGCTCCTTCTTCGGCGGCACCGCGCGTCCCGACAGCGTCAGGGTTTTTGTTTTTTCTTTGTCGCGTTTTGTAAGACACTGTGGGCCTTGTGTTGTGCGTGTGTATTGGTTTCAATTTTTGGATGTTCGTCCTCGTCCTCGTCCCCCCGTTTCTCCATCCGCATCTTGCCGGGGGCGCTGTGATTTGACCACTCTGCTATGTATGCTGGGTGCCTGGTTGTATCCGCGACGTTATCGCCAAAGTTCGCAATAATGTAGGCTAACCTTGAGACGACGGAGCCGCACGATTCACATGGTTTTTGCGTTTCATCAAATGGTTCAGTTGGGGGGGGACACAGCACAGCACACACGCCACACTAAACAGACACACTTACACACGAAAATGTGGATGCCCACATTGTGAGGGTACCACTTTTGGTAGTGCTCTAGATAGAGTTTCAGTCGCCCTTGTTTTTCGGCACTGTTACTTCCTGATTCTGTTGGTGGATTGTGTATCGTGTTTGCACACTTTATGCATGTAGCGTACGTCACATGGCTAAAAATTACTCTTTCTTGGATTAACAAGTAATCACAATTTGGCTGGTCGGACAACAAATTGCTTGCTACCAGGGGGCCGGTCCAGCAGAGTATCGATGCACAACTTTTCGTATTCTGAACATCATCCCGATACGGAGACGGACTAAAATCGAAGTATGAGACATATAATCGAAAATAAAAATTAATAAAATTACGTTTTTTGGTTCTTTAGTTATGTAGTTTGCTTTTGGAACTTTCTCTACAAACCGGTGTAGAAAATAGATGTTGTATTGGAAGCTTATTATTATGGCACGTTTTATATTTTACGGAATGGAGATGCGAATGGAGATCGCTCTCTGATTTTCACTGATTTTAACGGTTTGGTTGGTACGTGTTGTGGTGCGAAAGGCACAATCATGCGTTACAAATTAACACCAGATGTGGTAAGAGAAAACGGTATTTTACAACTACTCGTCACAATATGTTATCACATAACGATGCTAAACATAACGAGCACCCGATTGTAGGTTTGTGGTTTGTATCATTTAGAGTATGTACTTTAGATGTTCCGAAAAGGAAAGTTTACTTATGCCTAAAGGTTCCAAAAGGTGGTTTATAAAATGTATTTGTTGTATTTGTTCTTGCAAAACATAGTTAATTAAAGTCAACGTGAATACTTATGCTCTTAAGCAGTTCAATGTTGTACATCAGAAGTACCACCACCGATTGCCATGCTTTCAGATGGTCATCAACAAAGCTGCTTCTAGGAGAAACCTGAGGCGCATCATAAAAGTATGAAAAGTTTATGCGTTTCGATTTGGTTTTATGCAAAAACTACTACACCGAGGATGCGGTGAATCGTTCCGTTGTCAGTAATGATGGCCTCGCGGACGCTTGTCCGGGGCATGTTGTTTACGATTGTTGTTCCCATTGCTGTAGCCTTTCCGACCGTTCGAGGTTGTAAATACCAAGACTGATTTCCATAAAGCATAAAACTATGCGGTCGTAAAACTAGGAAGGAGTAAAAATCGACAAGAAACATTCGGATAATCGGATTTGTGCTATGCTCGAAGGGAGAAAGATACATTCGCTTTGCGCTTGTTCCTTTGAGGGTTGAGCTTGGGTGAAGGTGTCCTCTACGTGAGCGTTGCAATGATTATCCTGGAAATGAAATATTTGTTGACGTGAAGCAACCCTTTTGCGATAAATTGCAAATGGTTGTTGGCAGCTGTCATTCGGTGTAAGTCCTAGGAAAAAAAAAATCATAATTTTATCACTTTGAGGAAAATTGTAAATCAAACCTTTATTACCAGGAGATGGGAAATGAATATGTGTAATGCACATAATTTTTATAATATAAAAATAACATGTTTTGTTAAAATATTTAGATTCAGATACTACCAACAATAATAGATCATAATGTTTAAAATCTTATTGAAATCAAAAGTTGCCACGCAATGAATACACACGATAGCGGAAGCAACAATGTCGCTACTGGGGACTTTCCCCCCTTTTTTATTTGTCGAGAAGAAATAGATTGTCATAACTAGGTCAGCTACACCTGTCAAAATTGACGACGTTTTGAACCGCCGTCGTCGTCTGGTGGTAAAGGTCGTACGTCCATTTACACACATGCTAGCGCTGCACCAGCGTTACACCGAACGCTAAACCAAAGAACATAGAAACGTCTCACACGCCCCAGTGGCAAGGAGAGTGTGAGTATGTATATTTTAGTGTCATGAAGCGTGCCACAAAACACGTACGCGCATCACACAGGTCTCGCTCGCCCAGAACGTTGAGGCCATGCGAGGTTGAGAGTATTTGAAAACTTCAATGATAAACGCAAAATGATGGACCGTCCGCTGTAGCCGTCTCGCTCTAATCTTGGCGGCTAACCCCAATACAATCGTTTAGACGGTCTATTTTCGACTAGTTACATAGACTGGTTGATGATTTCACACCACCACATTGGCCGGGGAGCATGAGGCAAAGATAAAGTAAAAATAACCGTCTGTATTGTGAAAACGTAAGCGAGAAGCGGAGGGAACACGTCCTCAGTGGAAGAACTACCGGTATGGTAGGCAAGCCTGCATTTTACGCATGTCGATCTTAACCGGCTTACACACTTTCATTTCACTCATACGCGGTGGCATCATGCTGTTAGCATGACAGACAGGTAGACAACGGACGCGGGACTGGTTGAAAAAAAAATCAACGGCAGAGTGTTATTTTGCTTCTTATTTTACACACGCGATGTACCAGTTGATGATAGTGTGCTTAATTTGATGCTGATGATGTTATTAGAGGTCGTAGGAGATACTCGATCTTATGACAGTTGAAATCTCAAACTGCCGGTATGTTGTTTTACCGTATGTGTTTGTGAATATGCAATATCCACTGTGATCAATAAGGATAGCCTTATGACGTTGCGATGCAATAACTACTTTAATAATTTCTCCACAATTATTTCATTCATAACTTCCGATACACTCGTTCGTAAATTGTTTGCGATTTTCATTGTGTGATTTGTGTTTAATGTTACCTGCATTTTTTCCTATCCACAGATATGTGCGTTTGAAAAGTGAAGAAAACGGTAGTGTGGGAAACAACAACAATAACAACATTAGCAACAACAATAACAACAACGGCGTCAACAGTTCATCGTCGAGCAGTAGCAACGGCAACAACCTACCCATGGATAAAGACGAAAAGCGTATGCGTCGCGAAATCGCGAACAGCAACGAAAGACGTCGGATGCAGAGCATCAATGCGGGATTTCAGAGCCTGCGGCAAATGCTACCACACCACGAGGGCGAAAAGTTGAGCAAGGTAAGTGTCACTATATTACAACCTCGAGATATCGTTCTCTTGTAGGATGCCATTTCTGGCTTCAGATAGGATTCGATGTACGGTATTAGTGTGTGAGATATCGTTTTTGGGACCATGGGAGATACCGGCTACCAAAGGGTTTTGTCAAATTTGGAACTAAAACAAATCTATCAATGGCCAGGCGTCTCCATCGACATAGGGTCTATTAAACATGTTTTCTCAACACTGGAATTTCAAAATGCTTATAATAATATTTAAATATACAGTTATTTCTAATTATTTAACGATAATTTAAAGTTTCAAAGAGTTCTGATACACGTTTGAGCACTTATCCATATAGTTTATTCATTTTAGGTGAAGCTTTTTGATGATATTAATATGGATCTCCTAAAATCAGCATTTGCAAGAGAGTCTATTATCAAAGTCTAATCGCATTATATTATCAAAGAGCATTATCATGATGCATCAAACAGTGTACGAAATATCATTTGAAGTTCGTAGTTCGCGGACGTAACACAAAGAATAGCACGAGAGTTATAGAGTGGTTTTCATGAATTGCTTTCGCGTGCTAGTCGTTTGCATACATTGATGCCATTCATGAACCGTAATAATAGTCAAAGCGCATCAGCACGCAGTATTGGATGCGCAATATTGCGTCTCACCTATTGACTAATCCTTCCTACTTGGCTTACTAATATAGCCATGTGTGTACTATACAATAGTACACAATATTTAACGGATGATCATCAAGTATCGAGATGGAGAATCAAGAATAGTACTTAAGGAAGTATGATTGCAATACGAATATATAGCATATTGTTTAAAAAATGGAACGCGATGTACCACGAGGGCGTCTAGACGAGCCAGCAAGTCTGTTAAAATCAAAACAATTAACGCCATTATGCGTTTATCGAAAGTTTAATAATATTCCACCCATGTGTTGATATGTTTTGCAGCCTTCGGTACCAAACGGTGCCCATACTATCTGAAAAGAGCAGTTTTCTGACTGCGGCGCTTATGACCGTTGCAAATAATGTTGTTGACTAGATGTAGACGTAGGTTGGCTGTGCCGGCAATAATGGTACCGCCGCTGTAGCACTCTTTACCAAGTGCAAGAAACCAGTTGGTGAAGTGTAACGTTTCCACTCCACCGTTCCATCATAACTATCGTGAGGTGTGTGTGTGTGTGTGTATCTCTCACGAGTGAGATGAGGGTGTGAGCAAATTGAGCGCAATTTAATTTGCAACATTGTTACAAACTAATGCCCTGCGCCCTATCCCTGCCCTCCACACTGGGTAGGAAGGCCAGACGGCGAAGGAGAAAGAGGGTGTTGAAGTCAAAGAAACATGAAACGCCACAGATGATGGCGGTGGGTCTTATTGCCGCTGACCCTCTATCAGTTCCGTTGCCGTGCCCTTGCCACCACACTGTTTACAGGCGGCTATGTTTGGTGGGGCGGTACCGCGTACCAGCGTCACCACAATTATTCCCCGTCACGATACGATAACTTATGGTGCGACAGCATGCAGTTGCATGCACGTAGTGTACGTTCGCCATGCACTATCTGAATTTCATTGCTGGTGGAAAAAGACGACGGCTATAATCGGTAGAGTTGGTGTTGTGTTTGAATATGTATAAATAGAGATGCAACTTTGGCCAGTATTATACGCAAAAGCAGCACGATAGAGATGCGGGATAGAGGGTTTCAATGATGTGTGCAGGTTATCGATGCTTGTGATTGTTAATTTTGAGCATCTTCTAATACATTGTCTGTAAGATCGAATCACGGACCACAGCTGGATGCACATTGGTTGAGGACTCGAAAGGAGAAGATTTATACATTGTGCGAACCTAAACACTTGAGCTGTAGTGCAGTTGTTAATAACTTGTTTATGTGTGTTTATGTGGATTATTGCTTGTTTATGTACATAGTTGAATGAAAAAGTCACTATCAAGGTTGTTATACTCTTAATCTACACCGGATAGTATTTAACATATGGATAGGAAAAATAGCATCGAACTCGCTTTGGCATTGATTTTGTCATGTACGGGATGTGTATGTGTATTGAAAATAATCTTGATGAAGTATGACAAGTTTCTGTAATACATCAATAAATAAGCAAAGAACAAGAAGATACCATCTACAATCGATTTCTTACAAGGTCGATACCACATTACAGATTCGGATTGGAAATACAATGCAGTACATTACACAGTCAAGATTTCAAGTAATTGATCTGATGAATATATAGTTATGCTTGGAATGTTTTACTTATATCAAGAAAGAATTCAATTGAATGAATAGCTGGTAAAATAAAAAAAAACTTTATTTGCAAAAGCAAACATGTGAGCATTTTGGGACATTCCGCACGGTTTCATACCCACATTTATGAATGAATCGATTGTAAACAAAATGTAGTGAGTGAATCGTACCACTGTGTGTTCCTTGCATTCGAAAATGAAAAACATCTACTTGATCCTTGAGCTTTCAAAAGTAATATCAACAGTCGCATCCGCGTAATATTTACAGTTAGAGGAATAAATCTCTTTCAGAGATTGCAATAAGAGGCATTTAAACTAGAGGAGGAGTGGAAGGGGGGCGGTTGGTGTTGGTCTCAAGTCCGCTCAATATTCAGCAATGCACTCTCGAGCTCGACATCCATGACATACGCGTTCATGCGAATGTAGGTCATTGTGCGATTGAACATTGTGCTCATCATCGCGCAAATCTGCATAATTTCGTTGACCATATGTTAGTCGCGGCGGCTGTATATGCATAGTTCATGTAACCTAGGGACGAAATGAAGTTAAATCAACACATATGAAAATCTACTAAACAACAAGACTTGGTGGACGGACAAATGGCGATCACTTCACTGTTTCGTGCTTTGTAAATGAAACCGTTTATTTGAAGAAATCGATCGTGGGTTGTGGTACTGTACAAAATAATTAGATGGAAACGTTTTTTGTTGTTTAATAAATCAACCATTTCCGCACCGGAACTGGATGAAGCTCTAGAGCACCTTGCCTTATTCCTTGATCAAAACTGCACATTGATGGCATGAATGAAGCCAGAATAAATTGGCCCAAATGTTGACGTATAATTTATAGCCTTCAGCTTGTGTTCCATCGGTTTGGCGTTGGTTTTGTGTGCCAATAGTTGCATGCAGTTCGCGCGCTGCAGGGTGTGCTGTTGATGATCACAATATCTTTGGCTCTGTATATGTGGGTTGCGGGTGTACTAGTAGTGTTCATTGTTGTTGGTGCGCTCAAAATATGGCATGAGCAGAAGTGAGAAAGAATCGGTCGTGGCACGTCGTTTGACACGCTAGAAGGTGGTGGTTAACGAATCCGGTTACCACCTACCAGATCCTTCCGGTAATTTGTGGGCAGTACCGCACACAACCAGAAGGCATGCCAAAGCATGCCGGGTGGTAAGTAAATGCATAAACATTGGCGTTTCTCTCTCCAGCGCATCGTACCGGCGGCAGCAGCAGCAGCAGCAGCAGATACACATACACAATCATCAACATAAACTGTCGACGGCATCGGCATGATAAAGGTGGCAACAATGTTGCAAAATTAATTTAGTTTCTTTCCCACCCCTTCTTCTACGAGGGAGGTAGTAGCCGCAGCCGAGGCAGTGCAGTAAAGTTCTCGAGACGTACTGGCAGGGCAGGCAGAATTATCATATTTTACGATCGTTACAAGACGCCAGATGCAGTAGTCAATGTTGCTGTTACTGTTTGCACTGCGTCGATGGTGGTGAGTGTGTAGCGAGAAATAGGAAATTTGTTAGTACTTTTTTTTTTTGCGAGGAGAAAGTGAAGTGTTAATTATCCGGCCGAATGAAACTACCATTTATGGACGGTAAGTAACACTTCTAAGGTGAAAAATATCTTAATTACATCCGGCATGTTATTAGCATAAGTTAAAATATATTTGCGATTTACATGCAATTAGTTGACACACAATATCAATGAAGAAGCAATGGAATGTTACGTCAGAGGCTTGCACTCTGTGCATTGGTCATGCAAACCACATATTGTAAAACTATTTGATTTGGAATGTAAAACACGTACAGATGATCTAAGGCATTTGTGTGCGGTCGATAACACAATCCGTATCGGGCTGCTGGTATGCCAACGCGCTCTAAAACAACGCCGCACGCCGCTGCTAATCAAAAACGGTACTTCGTTTGATTGAACCAAACCGGGCAAATCGTTGCCGTAGGTCAGTGTCATTGGTGAAGTGCAGCGGTTGTGTTTGTGCGTATTTTGTTGTTGTTGTTGCTGTTGTTGTTGTTGTTGTGATCGGCAACCAACCTCCGTTGAGCGTAGGGTAGTCATTGCAGCTGGTGTATGATTAGCTTGTTTATACATTCTCCTAGACCCCTGGCAAAAGGCCACAAATGACGCCTTCCCATTGACGGACAGCACCGCCCACACGGTACAAGGTGCAGTATTATGCAGTGGTTATTTGTGGAATGTAGGCGACTTTGTTTTGCGTGTAAGCGCTGCAAGTGAGTACCCGTGTCTGGGATACGTACGTGGACAGTCTGGTGGCTACTACCTGCCTGTTCAACTGGTGGTCAACTCCATCCAAGGAAAAAAGAGCGATCATGAAGGAAGAGAAGATCTCCGTTAGTAGTGCCCAGATGTGTTATTATGATAATGGTTAATAAATTCCAAAGATGCCTAAATGCGGTCGATTTCACTCTCCATTCCAAAATAAGTTTTAAGTAATGAAATGTCGATCCCTAAGTATGGCTAAAATGCATTCGTTGTGGCGTGCCCTACCGATTGATCATACCTGTTTACACACTCACTGGTTCGAATTAGAGAGCCACAAGCGATGACATACAACGGTTGGAATGGACGGCAAGCGAGCTGGATTAAATGAAGGTGGAAGTGGGACAGGGCAGACAGTGTGGGCAGGCGAAGATGGCTGGGAATGTAGCGTGCGCTAGGGCCGGGCCGGCCAACTAAACACAACAGTGCATGTATGTGAATGTTTCGATTGCTCTTTGTTGTTGCGACGTCGTCGGTGATGTTGTTGTTGTTGTTGTTTCTGTGTGTTGCGGCAGGTCTTTTTCCTTTCATTCATCCATCCATCCATCCACAATCATCCATCCGTCCAATTCCGCCGGTTCGTTTGTACAATCGCGCGTCACTTGTGGGTAGGGTTTGTTCATTCATATTAAGCCAACGAATCCGTCCGGTCATTCATTGGACGAAAAGTGGGAGAAGAAAAAATAACTCCACACGCGACGAGATAGTTTATGAAGGGAAAAAGTGGTTTCATTCATAAAACACCGTTATCTGCGGTACGGTTGGTGCGGTTCGCGGTATCGCATGTTGTGTGTTTGATCGTACGAACTGCTAGTATAGATCAAACCACTGTATGCGTACTTCTATTTTGAATTGGTTTGAGACAATCTTTGAGCCATTGATCATTTTATAAAGACTCACTTCTGTAAAGATATCGTGTAATGCAGTCGAATGAGCAGTTCGAGCATCGTTGCTACTTTATACATATCTATAAAAGTTGTATTCCATAAAGTTTGTTGCATTTCATAGCTTTTTCGATAAATATACTTCAACGGTATGTTTTTCTTCCGTTTTGTAAAATTAAACGAGGTATACGATCACAGCCTTTGCACACGCGTTACGCGTATGGTTCATCTAAGATTTCTCTACGAAAGACTTGATGAGCAAGATGAACTTCCGTTTTGGGCTTATTGTGCTGGATTGGAGGAATTGAAATCATGAATAAATGTAATCGATCAGTCCCACACGATAATATTGCAAAGTAAAAAAATAGGTGGAACAAAAATATAAGCACAGAAAGCAAACTTGTGACCCAGTGATTCTGGGACGTATATAGGGAAGTTGCTTGCAGTTGTTGGTTTAATTGATTGATTTCTTATGCGGTGCTTGTAGAAAAATATACTTCATTTATCGGCAAGAGATGGGTTGTGTCAAATATAATAGAATCATCATTCCATGTGAGCACTCGTTACAACAAGGTAACGTTTGTTGCAGACCCCTTGCATATATCTAAGGAGCATCAAATGCATAATGCATCTGCTTGCACCGACATGACCATCAACGATAGCCATATTACATTAGATAGCACCGAAATGGTTATTAGTTTTGCTATCAATCATAACGTCTCAGGCACCGGTTAAACCAGGTTAACATAGCGTGATAGGCTGGACACGTGTTATCACTCCGTATCTGTTGCATTTTTTCATATTTCACCCTATTCCAGTGTTCGATGGAATGCATTTGATCTGTATCCTTTTTGACTACAGCGATGACGTTAATGATGTGCTTTAAACGGTGCAGGAAATGCATTAACTTTCGATCCATATACTATTACGAGAACGGGAAAGAGATAAAAAGCGCGTACACTTTCACAAGCTCGATTACCATTCGGGGAGTATGGTTGTGCCCTGGTTTACTGTTACACGCTATTTTGCTTGATAAATATAACTTCTATTCGTCGTTTTAAATTGTGCCTACACCAGATGGTTTGAAGCTAATATCAAAAATCTACACGGAACACAATTTGAAGAAAAGGGCAATAGAGATCCAAAGTCATTAAAAACGAATTACTGTAACCTAGTTTTAAACAATAACTATGAAGCGAATGTGCTGGTTTGCTCTGGCTGTGGATGCATCTCCGCATGATCATGCCTAAAGATTTTAATGTTATGCCATTAGCCGTGAATGTTAGGGGCTGGGTAGCTTCGGTTAATCGTAGTAAACGATGTAATGATAATGCAGTATGTAAAATGATTTCAATATAATTACATTTGTGTTGAAATACAAACCCTTAAACGTACTACTAGTCGAGAGATTTTTTTAAAAATCTTTCTATAGTATAGTTTCTATGATGATATTATACCAGTCTATGGTGAATTCAATAATCGATGCACAGAAACAGCAACTAGCCATCACTTGTATGCCACGTAAAGTAATAGTATGATGACATGCTCATTAACGAGCCGGCAAGTGTAATGGTTAGGAGCTTTTTTTATGGAAACCACAGAAAACACTTATTAAACGCATCGCACTACATCATATCATCGTTGGGAATGTGCGGTGGTAATGCACTTCCCCATGCATGCGTTGATCATCTGATAATGAGGCTTTTAGTTGTAATACGGTTGGCAGTGTTATGACTGAGCATCTCTTCTCCATCATACCGGCAATGGACCTGATTTACTGGCATCGCAAGCAAGTGTTGCTTTCGTTCGGATAGACAACATAATGAAATAACATTATTTTGATGTACTTCCACAGTGTATCAGGGTTAGTGGTTGGTAGTGATGCGTATCATGTGGTTAAATTTACGGTCATATAACAGAATAGGATTTTGTATCATTCGTAGCAGTTCCCATTAAAACAACCTATCCCGCACATTGCAAGGTAAACAGGTTTAAAGGAAAGCAGTGCAACATACAAAAGGGCACTCATAACAGCTCAGCAACAGTCCAGTTTTGCGAAGAAAAAGATTTGCAACCAAGCCAACCGGCTGGGAAGGTCTTTAGTCTCAAGGTAAAGAGCAATTGCTGAAACGATAGCGCTTATTTCAAGCTGCTATACACCGTCCGTTTGTCGGATGGTGGCTTGACTTGCTACCATCGCTAGGTCCTATACGTAGTATTCTGATCTCATCCAGCAGGTCCAATCGTAGACCAGACGCACCAGCAGGGATGATGCAAGGCAACGCACAAGCTACGAAGACAAATTTCCTGCCGTATGGCTGGCTGCAGCCGTTCGATGAGCTTTCATTCAAGCCATGTAAAAGTCACAGACGGTTTTAATGGCCACTGTGTGCGTAGTAGTAGTTGAAGGCTTTCCACTTTTCGCAAGCTCGTTTATGTCCTTTTGGCTGTCGTTCTTTTCGCTAAAGTCTTCTTTTAACATACCCATTCATATATTAGTTACTTACTCTCGCTCACGGCAGCGGTGTGATAGTTTTGTGATCCTTCAAGGTTCGGAATCCTCGGTAAGTGTATGTGTGGGATGGTTGAGATTTGAGAAGGAGTAGTAGAAAGGTGAAACCGAATCCTATAAATCATCGACATCGATGAGGCCACATTTTTTGACTAAAAATCCCACACAAAAATGGCTGTTTGTTTCATGATTGCAATGTGTACAGTATGGGGCCAAAAAAAAATCGAAACAACAGCAACAAAACATGAAAGAGGTTTGTCAAAGTTGGGTGCTTGCAAGTGATTTGCGAACCTTCCAGGTATATGTTTTATTTGTTTTCAAGAAAATGTGTGGGTATTTAACAATGGTTGAAAGTAAGAGGATTTTTGTTTCGGGTACATTTCAACATCTATTTTTAGTTGCCTTTCAGCAGATGTTAAATGGTGAGGTTTGCTCATGAGTGTAAATAACTTGAAAAACAGACTTTGGGTCTTGGCTCAATGAAGCTTACATTAGAAAGAGCAAAGAAAACAGTATTTAAAATAGGTCATGATCGACAGAAAAGGAATCGCTCAAACGATGATCACGAATTTGAAAACGAAAATCAATAAACAAACTTCAATGACTACGTAAGTTAGTGTTTTTGTATTTCGGCGAACATTGTTTCGCAAAGTAAGGCGTGTTTCTATCTACAAGACACATAGATCTTATGATACTGTAATATTATTCCAAACATAAAAATCGAAATAAAAATGTCACACATGATGTACGTTTTAGATAGTAGCTTAATTACATTACATTAATACATTAATTAAGTATGCAAAAAGTCATTATGCCATTAGAATCAAAACTGCTCTGGTGCTGATAAATGTTTGCTTGCTGGCAGAGAACCAGCCCCATAAAATGCTCGTTCGGTAGGAGGTCGAGGCAACATCTCTGTGACCGACATGCTATGCGCAAACTGCGCAGTTGAATAGCTCTAACAAGGTTGTCGCTCAACCCAGTATTCAACTTTGGCTTATTTAAAGTAGTGCATACGACTGACTAGTAACTGCACGATTGCAGCTTTCCGCTTCTTCTTCTCTGTACATCACGTTGATTGCGGTTGGAATGATTATTTGCACAATATATAAATGAACATGCCATTTTAAAATGACATGCTGATATGCTAAAACACGGGGGTTTTATTATAAATGATGATTAATTTAAGTATTTATGTAATCTGTAAAATATATGCTAAATGTACAAACAAATCAAGCAAAGCGCGATTCAAGGTACAACATTTGTGATCTACATAAAGTGATGGAAAGTGCTTTTTTTAGCAGTATACGATCATATTATTTATTATTTGATAAGCCAAAGGGACTAAGTTCGAAATAATTATGTGACTTCCATGCAGCCAAATTATGCATAGAAAGCTTTTAAGGAGCTTTTTGTTATGAAATTACTAAAAAAAATGATAATGGGTATGTTGTCGATTGCCATCATTTAATTGTACATTGTAAATGTTCTTACTCGTAATCCACATCCATCCAATGCGACTTACAATCTTCACTGGTTGAAAAGGGCGGTAGAGTGTGTTTGACATACAACTGAAATGACGTTGGTGGCTTCACATCTCCACACGAGAAAAGGTTTTCTCAAGTTACAACTTATGCTGCAAATATACTCCAACAACTGGAGCACAATGCTTGGTGCAATCCTCCGCTTGGCAGCAACAATGTTGCACGCCCGTTTCTAAACATTTACCGCAGAAAATCGATCATTGTTGTTCCGTCTGTGACTTACGAAAGGTGAAAAGCTAACAAGAAGAAGCGAACACATTGCTGACAGAAAGCCGTGGGTCCGATGATTGGATTGTACGGCAGAGAACTGTTGGTTCGTTTATTGGTGTGGTTTGCTGGTTAGTTTGTGTTAAGTTGAATGAGCTGGCTTTTCGATTCGAGGCGGCAGCTAAGTGTCACACTTCAAGTGCATCTAAAGTGGGCGGATGGAACGAGGGCTCCTCCTTACTACTACCCTTTTGGTGGTACTAGAGGTGCATAAATAAATAAATTAATATGTAACCTCGTAAGTAAGGCGAAGCTGCTTCCGCCGTCGCTGTTGTCCCACGATCCTGGCCGCGCTAGGCGTTAGGCGCAGATCGGCGTTTGGCGAAGCGACCGTATGGAAATGGAAATACGAAGGTGGAAGGAAGTAGTCCTGTGCGCTATTGCTGCATCGATGCGATTCGGTTGCACCCATGCATTTCGTTGCTGTGAAGTCGTACAAGTGCGTACACTAATATGCAAACTGGTCAGCCGGAGTTTTGCATCGAGACAACGACGCGCCATCGAGGACGATGCCTTCAATAGGTTGTGGAGGCCATCGGCGGACTGTCGCAGTATTAGCAGAACAGCGGACTTGATATGCAAAAGAGGTTTGCGTCGGCTTGCCGAAACCCGACACTCTCGCATTGCTTCCACCAATTGGTACAGTTTCTGGTATTTCTGCTACGCATATCACGTAGCATTGCACTTACGCATGTAAAGCTTCTGTGCAAGCAGGAACGAGGTCGAATAGATCACGCGTTTCGCATGCTGTTGGGGTTTGGTTCTCTACGTAAAGGCTTTTTCTTCATTGATTGTGAGTTACACTTCAAAAAAGCACATAGATTCTGCGTGTTCTTAGTGTTTATTTCATCTTGTCATTAGTAAAGTACGGCTATCGAACCACGTGAGCAGTAAGCTCATTGATTTTGTTTTGTGCTTTGATTAAACATGTTACATTTACATATTAACGGAATTTCACACAATTTCACACATGCCAAGTGATAATCATGTTCCCCAAAACAATGTTCTGGTTTGTTTGCTCCAGATGGTCTTATTTGACATGATAAATCTTACCGTATGTATTTTAATGTATGAACGAATAAGTTGCTATAAACATGATATAAAATTTTGTGACACTCGCTTTCAGTAGTCTAGACTTAGCAAATTTTTGTTTGTGCTTTCTGCTTGTCTAGTTTGCATTTGCATTCCAACAGCTTTTTCTCCAGCATTAGCCTCGCTCAGCTGAAAATGATAACTTTGCGGAGAGTTTACCTTGCAAAAACCCCTTTACACTATCTGCAGTATTTGAAAAGAAAATGGATCATTTTGAGTATGAAACGGGAGTAGTGCGCGTAGTTCGAGATATGTTTTGTCTTCTTTTGCTTTATTGTTTGCTCTCTATGTGGTTTCTCTGACATTTTGTCCCCTTTTTTTAGTTGCAAGAACTGCTGCAGGATGCAGTTTCCTGCCTGCACTGTTGATGCTGTAGGATTCTGCTGAAAGAAGCTATGTACAGACGGCGAACGAGATTATGTGCTCTATTTTTGTTCCTATATAAAACGGTGGTTCAGTGTCCTCACGAGCGCTTTGGTGATGGTGGCGGCGCTAATAGTAGTAGTCACGTTTGTAGTACTACTATTAGCGTAATACACCACTACGCTAGCACACTGTATCCATATAACTGGCTGTGGATTGTATATAACATTCGATGGGAGCAGTAGCAGCAGCAGCAGCAGCAGCAGCGAGTGCACACTTGTACAGCATTTGCTGAATAAATCTCTAGCTTTTGCAAGATGCGTGCATCTAGCGATGCAGCTGGGATGGGCGATCGATAATTTGTAATATGTTCACAAGCAAATGCTCTGTGTTGCATCTGAAATTTCCGACAGTTTCGTTCTTGTGGAAGTTTTAAGTTCTTATTGCAACGATATCACGTTTTACGAACCATTATCAACTTTTCATTTGGACGGTTTTCTTATATATAGAATGTATTAATATGAATGCATGTTATGTGGCAACATAAAACGAGTGATATGTTTTTTTATACTAACATTCGTATTGAAAAATTGATAAAAATCGATGAAAAACAATACAATTGTTTAGCTTGTACAATTTTTGTAGGGAAAATAAACTGTTTATGCATTTTGTTTGTAGCGCATCCCGTTACGTAGTAAAGTGTCAGCTGCTATGCTCTCATCCCTTGCTTTGGCATAGTAAATGATGGGCGTGCGATGAAGAATTTATGCGCAAAATGATGCAACAAGCAATTATGTATTGTCGAAAGAACACAGCAGTTGAATAATTGTTACTATTTTGAACATTGTATGTTTAAATTTAGCGTTTGGTAAAAAAAAACCATGATGTTGTTAAAAAACTTATGTTTTTTATGTTTGTTATCTTCTCTTTTGGTTTACGATGCTTGATGTAGTATGGTTAAGATATTATTTCCGAGTATTGTTAGAAGTATTCTGTAGTTTTTTTTTTATTAATATCATTTATGTATCCACTTGTGTAGGGGTTACAGAAAACATGGCAAAAAACACAACAGTCCGTATCATGTGGGCCAGGTTTCTGCGAACAAAAAAGGCAAAGTCCTGCGAGAAAAGTTGTGTCCAATGCGCATGCTCTTATAATAACCATTTTCCATGTACCTGACTTCATCCGCAGATAGAACCATTTTATCAGTTAAAACCTACCATCTTTTCGAATTTGATGTAACATGTCGTTGGATTTCTTGTTCGTAAAATTTCAAATGAATCGGGCGGGTAACTTGTTAGAACTTGGTAACTTGTTTTTCTTCCTATTCTTCCTATTGCTTTCGAAAAATGATAGTAGTAGATGCATTAAAACTCAAGCTAAGATATTAATTTTGCAAATGTATAAGACGATCCTTATTTCTATCGCTATAATAATATTCGCCTCACTAGGTAACGTATAGTCGCTTACTATACTTACTATACTTGGTTGAACAAATACCTCACTGTTAAACTATATTTGTATTGTAACATCCTTTCTTTGCGTAAAACGAAAAGCACCTCGAACAGATTGCGCTGCAGAAGCAACCGGTGAGTTGACATAGTGTTAAGATGGAGCCGCCGGGTTGGTTATGTTGCTATGAGCAACCAAGTTTTGATAGAAGTAGCGCGCTATTTTATCGATCGAATTCGTTCTTGCCCATCGAGTTTACACCCCACCGAGAACGTTGCGGTTTACATGACATTTGTAAGAGCAGTCAGGATGCCAGGATAAAACTTTTTCGTTTTGTTGTTTGGTTGGTGTTTTCCATCTGACTTTTGGTAGAATTGAGTGGGGAGAGCAAAAACAGCTTCAGCTTTTGAGAATCGTGTAACGCCGTAAGAGAACTAGTGTATGCTTTGCTGGAACCGATGCCTACATAACACTCTACCCGCTGTTAGAATTAAATTTTGAGCTTATCGTTGATGTCCTGGCTACTCAGGAGACGGCCGAATGTTTCACAAACGAAATGCGCTCCTGATCCTGTCGTGTAAGAATATTGTTAACTGAGCGTCGATAGATATCCTTACCGGCGTAAATGCGAACAAAAAAACTACGTTACATCAAAGTTGTTTTCCACAGCTGAACTCTTGCAAAGCGTAATCTACAGGGTAGTACAGTCAGTGTGTCAGAGCAGGAACATGAGAAAGCAAGAGAGAGATATTTTCACATCCTTTTTTATTCGGTTTACAATTACAACGCTGAACCCCAACGCCAGAGTTACAGCGTTTGTAAGGCAGTAACAGAAGCGCAGAACGTCCAGCTGGTAGCTCAGTTTGAACCCTGAAATGGGCTGAAATCCACCAGGCGAAACATACATACACACACGCCCAACTTTTCATCCCTTCACATTACTTCACTTTGGCCAGGTCCCGTCTTATAGTACGCCCACACACTTGCCCAACAGTTCCAAAGGTTCGACGCCCGCATACAATGTTTTCCAATCTGTTTTCCCTTTTTCCTGTCTACCATCACCAGGGCGAGCACAAGTCCCTTTCGGTCAATGTGTATACATGTGATGGAGCCCGTGTCGTGTTCTTCGGTCCTTGCTCTTGTGTTGGCGGAACTGAAAGTGTGTGTGTGTGTGTGTGTATGTGTGCACCATTCAATGGGTGATGGTTTGATGCGCGAGCATGCCCATTGGTATAGTAAAGATGGCCCTGGGTTGGGTCGTAATCTCTGTGTACATCGCACTGTGGCCCAGCGACACAACATTGTTGCACATAGGACGGCACTGCACACACAGGACCCAGTTGCTGGTATGCAGGGTAAAAATGTAGGAGTGCAAAGGCACGGACAAATCGCATTACTACAGACACGAAGCCTGGCTTGCCGAGTCTCTCCTTTCCTGGAGGCAGGATTGTTTTGAACCAGACCATCGCCAATGAAAATTGTTGCTGTGTGCGTGGTTGCACGAGCGGGAAGATGTACAGTATGCTCTGAAATATAAAGCGGGCAGAATGTAAAGGTAGAGCGATGAAAGTAAATGAAAGTTCCTCATGTTCTACTTTCTACGGGCGAGGCTGATGCTGTAAAGTCCTGCAAAAATTGCAAAGGTGTGCGAAATCAGTCAATGAATTATGGGTGGTAAAACTGTGATAGTGTGCGATATTTATGAAGGTATGAATTGACTCCTCAGGTCCTCTCATATACGGAGCCGCACGGTAAACACCGGTGCAAATCGAAGCACAGTACAGATGTGGTGTACAATTAGCTGTAATTTGAGCGGGCTTTTCGCTAGCTAACGGAACCGTCTCCTGGTAGTTTTATGCTGTATCAGTAAGTGGCAGCAAGCGTGTATGTGCTTGCTAATCAATTACACACACACACACACACACACACACAATTTAATTTAACAATTCTTTTATCGAACTATATCACCTACAGAATGTTATAGTCAAAGCCAAGTGTCGTATACGATGAAAAACGTTACATTTTAAGAATGAAGTTCAGGACGATATTTTTGGTGTCATGCTCTGACAAAAGAGTTTTGATGGTTTTGATCTTGATTTAATATTTTTGGTTGCATCCTTCAAATTATACAATTAACACATCGTTCAAGTTTTAGATAACAAAATAAACTATAACTAATATATTGTAACTATAATTTAATTTTATATCGGAAATGTTTAAAACAATAACCACAATATAAATAATCACATCAAAAAAATTTGTCAGTCTCAGAATCAGTTGTAACTCTGATTAAGGGTACTGGTAATGGTAATGGTTCAGCTGGAAAAGTATCAGGCGCCCACGTCGCAATGTCCACGGAATACAATGTAGTGGAGTCAGGATACACCCAGCCACTGGTGGATCATCATCATCATTTTCCATCATCGTTACATCTTTTCTTTCGCGCTTCCAGCCAATGTAACGAACACAAGCAAAATGGTATACATACATATACGCAGCTTCCATAGCAACATCGATCGATCCATATCGCCTGCATCGTTTCTACTCAGGCACTCATAACAGTTTCGCGGTCCCGATACGATGGGATGCCGCTGTGCACTGACTTTAAAGAACATTATTTACCCACCTGAAAGGAAGTCGATGACAATGCCAGGACCGTTCAGGAACAACTGTTGCTTAAATCGGTTGAATGCTAGTAAAGATTAGTGAAGGGTCTGCCGAACATCATCGTCTATGCATGTTTTGATAAAATGAAGTTCATGAGACGTCATTAGGGTGAAATAGCAATGTAAAAGAACAGGATGCGTTAATAGCAGAAATGCGATACTGAAGTGTCTGTAATGTTATGTAATGTTATGACTAGATTCTACATAATTATAAGATTAATGTTACCGTATGATAGCTTTCCATGTTTCTTCTTCTGTATTTAACATTTTTATTCTTATTTATCGTTTCAGGTAAGAACCATGGTCTGAATTTCATCTCAAGTGTCGTAACGTAAAGTTCGTATGTATACACACTATCGATATCCCCATTTTTAGTTTAATTTAGTTAGTCTTAATTATTTATTGTATGTATTTTATTATTTGTTGTATTTTTTTAATTACTTTTAATTAATTTAATTTTAATTCGGGAAACTATAATTATGCTCACATTAAGGCCGAATGTTTTATATTAAAGGGCTTCTTTGCCAAGGAAACGTTAAAGAAGGCGTCACACGCTAGCATCAATGGAGAATGTCTCAATATAATATTTGTCTTCAGAGAGGTGTTAAAATTGTTTCCTTTTAAACCTCGACAAATTAATTGCATGACAAAAGAGGTGGTGTGCATGACCTCTGGCGTACATTTAAACGTTATACGCAAATGGTACTACCTTCAACACATTCCACCCGTATCATGATAAAATAATGCCACGTTGCTTCTGTAGGATATTTTCCCACGAGTATAGTTAGCTGAGAGTAATTGTTGGTGCGTTTGCTAGTAGGCTTTCGGCGTTGCGTTCTTAAATGGCCAACCAAAACAAAAAAAAAAAAACATCGAAATGAACACCGTTTTCGGGATGGGGTCTTCGAGGATAATGGTAATGAAAATCGTGCCTTATCTTCGTATCTCGTTGGTGCCGAAATTATGTTTAGCAGTTTCAGTTTTTATCAACATTTGCACCAAATCTTTTGGTCCTTTCGCGTGGTAGAAAAGGTCCAATTTTTTATTTGTTCTGATTTGTATTTACTATTTTTATACAAATAGTTTTTGTATATTATTTTAATTTCATTTAGAAAGCATTGTAATTTTATACTTTTTTCTAGTAACCAACGAACCAAGTTTTATTTTCAAAACTTTTCTTTAACGATAAAACTAAGAACACATAATAATATTTATATAACATAGAGCGCTATCGTAGGTTTTTTGTTTTATGCCGAAAGAGTAAAGTAAAGGCTACGGAATTGTAATAAAAATTTAAATCGACCCCTCAAAATCACGTACCAACGATATGATTGAAAATTTATATGTGCCTGGTGCACATAAATATGTAATGATATGATTTCCATATTGTTTCTGCCATAAGTTTGTTTTCTTTTAGTCGCGTTGTGAATGTGTGTGTGTGTGTGGTAAAATGTTGCCACTACATTCGAGTGTCCCACGTGTCTCCTTCACTTAATACATTGAAATGGGTCACCGCTGGCAAAATTTGGTGGTCGGTCACGATGGGCTTGCTGCCCCCGGTAGCGTAAACAAAAAATGTACCTCGTGAAGACTCGGTCCAAAGGGAACTTGTACCACGTTTATATGCGTGTGTTTGTTTGACTACAGTAAAGGCGCGTGCATGCCAATCCCATGCTTGCCATCAATTGTCCTGTTTCGAAGGACATACATATTTGGTTGAAATGAACTGTGGGAAATAACTAGGCGAATGTTGAAGTTTATGGCACAGTTTATTTACAACCATGTTCTTCCCAAACCGCAGAAGCACATTAGTCGTTAGTTAAATCTAAGAAGTTGGTCTTTGTGTCGCTACGTAAACTGTAACGGGGAAAATAATGCTTTCAAACGTGTTTTTATCGATAAAACCGTATCGTAGTATTTATTGGTTTGTCCAACGGTTAATATATGACTATTGACGGTAATAGTATATAAAACACCAGTTAAAATGGTTAAATCTTTTTTTCTTCACTTTGTAGTTGTGGCAGACTGGCAGGATCAGTCTTTACGGAATTAAATTATGAGTTATGAAATTATAATGTAAACATAATTTTTCGACAGGAATATTTGTTAAAGCTCAACGAATAACGTAAATTATGTGCTTTAAGTTTCAATAACAATACGAATATTGGACGCAAAAACTGAAAATGTAAACATCCCTTGATACTTGTACAGAAGGAAGAAGGGATTGTGCAGTGGACGTATGGCGATTTGTTTACATAACAATACCATAAAATGCCAATGCATGAAAGTTTGGGTTTCACTCATGTTTTGGTCATGGCCCTAACCTGCCGAAGAAACCTGAAATCTGCAAGCTATTATGGTTCCACGAACCGCAAGTTCCCGCCAAAATTGACGGTTCTTCGGTAACGTTAAAAATAAAACCAAAACAAAACAAAAAAATACAGAAACTCCAAGCAAAACCGGCACGAGAGAAATCGGATTGATTTTCGTGGAGGTTTTTTTTACACATTAATATGACAACATATCGCGCAGTTGTGTGTACACAGAGTAACACTAGGGCAGCATAAACAGCATGGAAGAAAAATGCCATGTGTGCAGATTTTTTTAAATGTAACGGAAAACGTTGCACCAACCGGTTCGTTGGCGATCGTTGGTCGAAACAAAAAAAAAAAGGAATGCCAACATAGCCGACAATTGCCCTTGGTTTGAGCATCATCGCTTCACATTGGGCCTGGACTCTCGAAAATTGTGCTGAACGTAAACATAATCGTACGGCGTAAACAGAGCTGATGCAGCAACACAGCGGCAGCTTCCATTTCCCGCATGAAGTGTATCGTTCGATCGCACTATGATCGATCGGATGGTTGAATTGGCGGCGTGAAAGGACATTTCATCTTATCCATCATCTTCGTCATTACTGGTTGCCGGTTCCTGTTGCTTCACAAGAACGAGCGTAGTTTCCAAAACTGTACTTACTGTTTTTTTCTTTCTTTCTTTTGAGCTTGTGCGGGTTTACGGTACAATGCGTTTTTGTTTTAACCAGAGCGGGTACTCCATATTTTGTAATTTGGTTTGAAATGATGATGGGCATGCTTATTAAAATTGCCACAGGGCTGTGCGCATCATGTGCCCTATAATTAACCATTCCCTCGAGGTCATTGATTCAGCGATGGTGTCCGTCAACTGGACTTCGCCAACTACATGGGTTTTAGGCGTTTTATATGCGTTGTTAACGCACTATTCGGGGCTGTTGAATGTATGATGTGAATTCAATACTCGTTTCGGCATACTAGCGACTCATCGAAGTAAATCATAAACCGTTGAAGCGATTTTTTAAAGTGATATGTATTTACAATAATTAGTAATAGTAAAAATATTTTGTTATAAATAGGCATCATTTTGTATAACATCTTTTACACTTTTTTTATAAAAGACTTAAATGTCATCTGTAAAATGGATGATTGTACGTAATAAGTGATACAAATGATATTTTTTTTAAAAAATTTACAGAGAAGTTCATTATTCAGTTTAAAAAAATGCAATATGTGAAAACACTGATGTTGCACAGCTTCATCGTACCAATTTCGGTCACAGTGACACCAACACACACACACCACTTCATTTGGTGTCCAATCTATTTCGTCCTTATACGGTGGTACGAGTAAAAGCCTGCATTTTGCGATTGCCAATAAAAGAGGAAGAGATTAATCAAATAAAAAGAAGGACAACTGACGGGAGCTTGGCCTTTCTCCGCGATCTTTTCTTGGCTGTGTCTAGTTGTTACATTCGAGGTATAGCAGTGAGTGGGTAGAGAGTTCGCAGTGAGGGCGCCAGACTTTTCTCTTGCGAAAAGTATGCATACATATGTGTGTGTGTGTGAATGTACGCGGCGTGGGAAGATCGGCGACGCATCTAAACAGAGATTGCGTAGGTTTTTAGAATGCGTCCGACACGCGAGACAAACACGGAGGTGGATGCAATAAAATCAACAGCAGCAGCAGCAGCAGCAGCTACATGCACACTAAGGACGGGCACATGCACATCGATAGATGGCCTTTCTCTCTACGCTACATACTGGTTCCTGGCTGGGATCGAACGGAAGCTGAATAGCTCGTGATTGCGTGTACCTACCACCCCACGACCATACCCTTGGACGATCAAACGATCAATCCGTTCGGTCGAGTAGATGGTTTATATTAATTTTTCTTTTATTGCTCAATTAAAACGTGGGCGACTCTCTTTTAGGGAGGGTGCTATGGAGGATAGGATAGCGATTCATCCGGGATAGTTCTCTTCAGGGGGTCCCCGATGTTGTTCCTTTTGGGCTGTAGCATATACCATTTCATCGGATCTTCGTCGTCCGTCCAGAGTGGAAGGGAAAGCAAAAGAAAGAATCGTTTAGCAACAAAGGTCTGGTGTAAAGCAATAGTGCTGTGCATGTATGTGCTTGCTGCGGGGTAAGCATGCGTGTGTGGGTGTTGAGTAGAGCACGAGATCTACGATTGACCTCCGATCAGCATCCAGTGCAGTAAACACGGCACATACTAGGGTGGTTGAGAAAATAATTCATTACCATTAGTAGTAGCAGCTGTTGCTTAGAGTTTGGGTGGTATTTCGTTCGCTTCAGCTATTCACTAAAATTGTAAAGCGATCTGGAGAGCCTGTTTCGCCAACGCAGGAACATTGCCTACGCCATCGTAGCAAAATGTAACATGCTTTAGAGAGAGAGAGAGAGATGTATAGACAACGAGAGAATGTGTGAAATGAAATGCATTGATTAAAAAAACGACACATTTCAAGAGTTTTCTTTCCGTTCACAAAGCGGAAACGAAGGAGTCACTGTTGAATTCGTTCAATCACATTTCACGTTTGGATTTCTTCCGCGGGAAATGAATGTCTTGACGGAAACAAGGCGACAGTCATCTCTAACAAACCCAGCTAGATTGGCGTTTGAACGATGCATGTGCCGTGCTGCTGCGGATAACGCTGTACTAGTTTTCCTCGCTGTTGTTGTGTTGTCCCGTTGGTTGGGCGTTATATGGCCGTTAAAAACTGTCTCTGTGGACCATGTTATGTTTCACGTTATTTAGTGCGTTCGTTATTGGTTTCTTCTTTATAGACTGGAGAAATGCGACGCGAAGGAAAGCGGCACCCATTTCCGGTGGAACGCATTCCTTTTGGCAAAAAGTAGTATCTGCACCAACAATCATACAGCGCGAACTGTTGAAAGCAGTTCACCGGCTGATGCTTGTGGTGTAAAAAATGTTACCTATTTCCGGCACGAGGATACTAGAGAGCATAATGTTTTGTCATTGTGGCATGTGCTTAAGGCGTTCCAAAACACTGAAAAAGCTCTCTTGGGGTTGGTTGGAATTTTTGTTGGAAGATTATTATTTTTTAAATGTATTGCATTATTTGAACAAACATTTATGTGCAAGAGCATGAAAATACTGCATCATATTTCGTTTAACAACATTAGAAAAGCTTAAAACAGCATCCAATTTGGACGAACATATGTAATAATCAATGTTAAGAGCTTTGCGATGCTTCGAGAGATATCCTATTTAAAGCCCACAGGAAACGTTATTAGAAAAAGAAGCAAAATGAATAAAGCCGGCACACCATGTTGCTCCATTCCGTACTTTTCTTCTCATCTTTCTTTTCTACCAAAAACAAAATTATCTTTGCTCTATACACAATTCTTGTGCCGAGCAATTCGCAAATTGACGTTTTGGCATGCATCACAATTTTACTTCATTTTGTTTCCATCTTGTTCCGCATGCCGGTGCAAAAAATAAACAAAACAACCGAACAACATAACAACGCGTCGAGGAACGCGAATGAGAAAAACACAAGATGCTGCGAAAAGTGCGCAAAGCTTATGCCGCCGAATTTGAACGCAAAGAACGTACCTAAAAACCGTACGTACTAGAGGGAATGGGGAATTGATTGAAAAAGGAGATTGCGGTCATGGAACGAGGGAAGAAGGGCAGGATATATAAGGCAGAATGTAAACACTCTCTTATTTATTCATCTACACTCACCTGAGAGTTACTATCGGCAGATTGATCGTTTCAGATCTATTTTTGGATTTTTGCGGTCGTTGATCGCGCCGTGGCAGCGGGAGGTGTGTCCACGCTTTATTTTATACGTTACATTGGAATGTATTCATCATCAGTTGAAATCATCAAAATTTCGACAGCATCATTGGCAACAACAGCCACACTCACAGCCATCAGCGGACGCGTGTGCGAATGGTTTTGTTGTGCCCGTTCGCATGATCGAGCATTTTTTCTACGCAGCGTTCGCACAACAGTAAAGAAGTAGCGATTGGGGAGAAGAAATTTGCAATATAAATTTAAAGTAAATGGATAAATAAGGCAACTCCCTTTAAAACAAAACTTTCCAAATTTGCTTTACGATCTTTTAGGAAAAGAATACTTAAACTATCAATAAAAGTTTAAAATCTTGCTTATTGAACAGTTTGTCAATTTCTTTCTGTTTAGTTTTATATTGCTCTTAGCATTTTTCTTTTCTCTTTGCTAATTCACTATTTGTACTTCTTACTGTATTTACAACTACCACCAATAACAATACCAATCGCATTTATATAATATTTTAAAAGTAGGTTCGAATAAATATATTCATCGAACCTTGTGTTGTGGTTTTTGCGTGTTTGATTGATTTCTTTGCGCGTACGCAGTCGTGCAGTTGTTGGATTGTTTGCATTTTCTTTCCCGTTCCCGTCAGCGTCGGTATTGTGTAGCTATTTTTAGCTCACCGTAACACGGCAAATCCATTCCACGCCACGTCCATCATCATCATCAGCATCAGCATGATCATCGTCAGCCTCGCAATCATTAATCGTACCCACACTTTCTCACCATACACACTATGCTCATTCATTCGTTTTCGGCAAAATACGATAGCGGCGGAATGGGGATGGCGATGAAGTGATCGTACACGGATGGAAGCTGGGGCACATGGAATGATGGAAAAAGATTCGTTAGTCCGTTGACCTACGAATGATGCTATTGTGAGCGCATGGTATGAAAAGATTTTTGCGCGTTTCTGCACAACCCCACGGTAAAATGTGGCTTCTTTCTGTTTTTTCGGTGCGTATTTTTATCACTGCTACCACGTGTTGATCGTGAAGAGTTCGCCCACAAAATAACAGGTGGTAGTCTACCAGGCATGCGGTGGGAGATTCGTAGGGTTAAACTTAGATGTATCTACGGTGATTAGAGTTTGCTATTTTTATAATTTTTGAAAACAATAAGCCGGTGTGCATAGACTGAAAACTTTAGACGTCGTTTTAGCTTGGAACATGTTTGAGATGGCACGTTCGTCTTCTGATCAGCTGTTGATGTCTTTCTAGCTGTACAACGTTTGTCAATTCAAGCGATGTAATAATAATAATAATCCTATTTCTTCCCGTCCATGTCGAATGGTTCTTTGGCAATGGTTCACTGCCGAGTAGTAGCTTAAGCATTCAATGAATTAGTCAATTAGACGATGTTTGGAATCAAGATAATTACACTTTTGACCTACAGCTACAGCTAAAAAAAAGCATAACTAAAATTCCCACAATCAGCTTGGCAGCAGCAAGTCAGTGATCGAGAGCTGGTGGTTCCATATTTAAATTAATCATCGTGTTTATCGCGAAAATGCTAATACCGCTAACATGATAATTGCCATCTATTGCAACGTAAATGGTGAATGGTGTTGTGCTGCAGCCCGTTGAGAGTTTATGCCGTTGCACAGAGCTGTTGCCGATGTGAAACAAAATGACTGCGAGGCATTAAAATCAAATAAGTTTCGATCGGCACAGCAAACGGTAGCGATGGAACAGAAGCGAAGGTAGGGCCTACACACATCCGTCATTCATTGACTATTTCATCCATGGCCAGCCGTGTGGCTTATAGCGGGTTTGTTGTTGGAAAACTAGTTCACTTGTGATCGTGGTAAGGCGGTTCCCTGTCTATCGGATGCTCTTTTCCCATGTTAAATTGTAGTGTTGGTAAGCTTTATAAATAAAAACAGCTGATTTTAAAGTGAAAGACTTTTATTAATACTACTCTGGTTGGATGTGCCGTGATGGTGAAACTTGTTGTTTGGAGCGATAGGAACAGGAAGAAACGGTCGAGAGTGTAGCTACTAAATTTAACAACAATCGATAGTGAATGAAGCAAGGTCTGTACCTTGCAACTACCAGCACTGCCACCACCAGCACGGACTGAGGCGTCGGGAGTAAGCATCGTTAATGGATGTTGCATCTTTGTGGAATGTTGTTTCTAGTTCGTGACTCGTCAATCGTTTGCCACCCGACGTTCATCATAGCAAACGTACAGACGTGCCTGTCGGCCTACCCTCTGGTCTAGCCAAAGTCCCGCTTTTCAAGGAGAGGTCACTCCGGTGTGCCAGTGGTAAAGCCCTTCGTACCCCGAATCACCTCTCACCACAGTGCAGTTCGAGTGAAACGATTAACAACTCACAACTGGTGTGGATCACGTCCGTTTCACGGCCAAATGCAGCCTGTAACCGTTGCCCACAAATTCATCCATTCGGGAAGATTCAGACGAAAGGGTGCACTAGCAAGCGCCATTCCGGTGTTTATCAGCGGTTTGGTTTGTCTTCTTTATTTTCTGACGTTGTCCGGACGTTTCTCATCGGGCGGTTGTATGCTACGTCAGGGTTTTTTTCTTCATCAACCGGGATACAGAAGCGAACATAACTTGTTTCTACCGTTCGTTGCCCATTCTGATAGAATCAAATAAATAGCAAGAGCACTTTCACTTCTTGATTGTGTGAGAAAAATTGTACAGTTGTGGCATCGGAAAGATGTGGCTTCGGAAAGCCATGGAGAAGTAGGAGACTTAATGATCGGTGCGTGATTCAAAGCTCTGATTGCATCAATGACGTGTAGCAGAGATCATTTACTGCGGCACTTTATGAATGAAGAAGGTAGAAGATAAAATCGTTAATGAACTTTTTTATTTTAAAACCACGTTATTGAGTAATGTAAAGTCTAGATGATTGTGAGTATTTTGTCAAGCGCAAAATCTACATTCGTTAAAGGAGTAATTTGAAGGCATCGCACATACCATCTGATAGAGATTCCATTCGTTCGTTAGACATATGTACAGATATGTAAAAAAAATCATGCCATAGCTTAGCGGATTCCCAGAATGCATCCATTCGATTGGCATTCAGATGATCATGATTGGGTTTTCCTGACGATCTATCATGGTGCTAAATATAGCCCGTGAGAAGCATTCGCCGCTGCTATTGTGTTCGTGCCTTCACACTGGGTCACGACCGGGTGTGTATGCGTGTGTATATGTGTGTGTGTGTTCTTTTCTTCATATACGAATAATGCCTTGACCAGCGCGCCGACAGTCAGCTGTTTTTTCTATCAATGGAGCTTTAAATGCCACCAGGTGGTAGTCAACTGCTGTGTTGTGGTTGACATAGAGCATGCTCATACACAGGCTGAACACAACACTACATCTCTAGCAAAGCTGGATGACCTAAACCAAAGCTCCGAAGGCTACCAACAAATTCCATCACACGCCACCGTACCAACGACGAAGTAAGGGCCAACGAACTCGACCGTGCGTTGTCCATGAGTCGGCCTAGTGGCGACAAGTTCACCAAAGCCCCAACCACAGGCTCGACGCT
Source organism: Anopheles maculatus (assembly GCA_002091835.1). Lineage (NCBI taxonomy): Eukaryota > Metazoa > Arthropoda > Insecta > Diptera > Culicidae > Anopheles > Anopheles maculatus. The sequence goes on from KZ062129.1 coordinate 93,734, forward strand.
GCATGCATGCATCAGCGTTCGTCGGGCTGCAGCAGCCCAGGGCCGATAGAAGTGACACCCAATCGCCTGTCTCCTTAAGGGCATTAGAGATACACACATACAAACAGTTCGGGTCGGAGCACAGTTGGGGGTGGGGAATGGGTGAGAAAAGGGAAAAAGAAACGAAATTCATCCAGCGAGACACTGAATAGCGACTTGAGGAAGGCGAGAAGTAGAGCCCCGAGAGTACGACGCGAGGGTGATGGTTCCTTCGGCCCTCTGGAACAAGTTGCAAGTATTTCCAGCGAGATCTCAGCGAAAACCGCATTCCATTCATCGGGGCTGTAACCCATTCCGTTGCGTTCCGTTGCCGCCGCCATCGTGATCGCGCCACTGCGAGTTGTTATTTCTTATTTTCTCGCTCTCTTAGGCGTTTGGCCGCCGTTTGCCTCGCGGATATGCTGACCCGTTGGTTGTTAGTGTCGTTGGTGGACACCGGCGTTGACCGGCATACAGCAGCGATGTACACATATGGTGATAACTACGTCGATCCCTTTCATTTCTACAGACTGTGCCGTTCGTTGTTGAAGTTTTGCGGTTGTGGACCCCGGAGATAGATTCCTCATAAAGCTCGTTAAATGGCAGTAAAATGGGGAATGAAAAGAGAGCCTTTTTTAAAGCTCTACCGTTTAAAAACTGCTTCAACACACGTGTGTATCATCTCCTGGGCGAGTAATATGCAACATCGCGTGTACAAACTGTGTCTCGTCTCACACACGTTCTCCAAACGTCGTCGTCGTCGACGTCGTGGTGGTGGTATGTGGCATTCTAATGTGGTATTGGACGTTTGTTTTGATTTGGTCAGTTGTAACACCATCACGCGTTGAACAACTCGGCGGTTTTTGTGTGTGGGCAGGGGCATACAGTTCGTTCGTTTGAGAGTTGCTTAAGTGATGGAATGTATGCACATTCCTTACTTACTCTCTACTGGGCCACTACAATCTCTCACTCTCTCTCACCTTCCAGTTCATCCACGTTATAATCTTTGCATGTTCTTCATTGACTCGCGCTTCGCGATCTGGATGGGAAGCTCACGGGAACTACTTTACGCGCACGAGTACCCCAAACACCTACCAGTGAAATCCGGTTGATCGGAACCAGAACAGATAATCAGTTTAGTATTTGTGAAAGGTGGTTCCTTTGGTGCGTAAACTGGATGACGTTGTGTGAGATGGTGTTCGCCAAACACCACGTGGCTGGCACCATGATGCAGAAATTGCGACACTTTTGAAATTTATTTGCAAATACAGTTTTATGGAAGGGATCATGATGATCCACAAAAAAATATATAACATGACGTACTTAAGATATAAGGGAACGTTTGAATTAATTCAAATCTGGGATTTCAGATATTTCAGGGGTTTCACAAGAGAGTGTTCATTCGGATGTTTGCTAAATAGCTTTTTTATAGCATCATTTTTTCACACCATAGTCCATTCTTCGATTTGATATCAAGTTATGCGTGTATGTGTTTTTTTTAATCGGTTATGTCATAGATAATGGTTCGCAGGGGATTTAAAATCTAAAAACCCCGAATTGATAAAGGCTTCATGCTAACGTAACCATGTACTTTCAGAGTTTTATGATACTGCGCTGTGATAAGTAGTAGTAAACTAACACAGGCAGCATTTGGTATCACGTTTTTGAAATGTGAGTTAGATAAAGTGCTCGAAAGAATAAAAATAAAACATATGAAAGAAGTTCCTATTCCACGCGATTTCCGGTTACGAAGCCGCATGAAGGAAGGAGCTGTTGGGAAATCATCTATTCTGTAACTGATCGCAGGTGATAACACGTTGCAAAAATACGAATCTAAGCTAACACACGAAATATAGAGCAAATAGCGACAACCAGTCGGTCAACACGTCAACTCGTCAATGTCACATGCGCCCCGTAAAATGGCCGTCCCCCATCAGCTGAGGTACAGGGGAGTACTTTGTTGAGGCGAGATGCACGTACATTTCGGTCAGCTGATCGTCTGCTCGGTGGCGCTGAATGTGGTCTCAGCTGTGCGTTGCTTCACTCGATGAAGGGTGTGGTACGTAATACACCACCATCGCCCATAGCTGCTTTGCGCAAACAAACACCACTCTAGGAAAAGGTGCACTGCAGCTTCTCGTGACTTGATAAGCTGTGTGCGATAAGCGGCGAAGGAATTTCGTTCTATTCGGTACCAGCTAAAGACGGTGTTTGTTGCTGGTGTGGGTTACACATATGTATGTGAGCAATAGTAATCGAAATGTGTGCCATCGGAAAACGAGCTCCAAATTAAAAGCAACGGGTAAAACGTTTTGAAACGACGGATCGTAGGCACAATGAAGAAGAGTCGCGATTTTTGTTGCGCTTTTTATACTATCCTTGCCAACGAATGCAACCTTCGACTTGTTCAACCGTCTCTGCTGCCGATGCACACGCTTTAACGACCAGCAGCTTATCTTCAACGGCCTTTGCTAATGAGTGATTTTCTCACCCTGTTCAGGTTACAGTGCAAAAAAAGAACAATAATAAAATACTGGAGTTGCGCGTCCTTGAATGGAAGATTACAGATAAAAATGTCCATAAACTGCATTTCATTGTCCTTGTTCAAGGATGCAGATTTACTTATTAATCGAAACATATGACGCTTTTTAGATTCCCTCAATGATCGACTTAAACAAGTATTTATCATCAGTAGTACAATAACAAAGGATATTAAGATGCCTTAATTATGTATGTTTGTGTTATTAATTTATGCTTTTCCTTCTATTTACAGGTACGGTATAAGATACACTGATAGAACATTGAAGTTGTGTAACATGTTGATTCATGTATGTATGAACACATAATAACATAAATTAAATGGTATGTGAACATCGATTGTATATGTTTACGTTTTTAAATATAAATTATTTTGTTACAATTTGTAGAAGTTGAAATAATTTCAAGCATTCACAATAATCTCCGTGCGCCGCTCAGCTTTATGATACGTAATGTCCTAGTCAATCGAGTAGTCAACGTGCGGAGGAATACTTGACCATGAAGACGTCGGGAAGCGCGGGTGATTGACATCCATGCTAATGCAAAAATCAACGCCAAGTGCACCGTTGGTGTTGTTGTCACCGGTCTCTTGGTATTGCAGTAATAGCAGCGTAGCAACATTTAATTTCGCATCAGATGTCCATACATATACGCTTTCCGTGGGCAATGTGTGGATTTTGTTGCCGTCTTTTTTTTTTTTGCGAAAACCCACCAGCGTCGTCAAGTGAAAGGCATTGAAAAATATGGCGTGTCGTGGTTTTGTTTGTGCGAATTCCAGGAAAATCTGGTAGAGTGTGTAATTCGATCAGCGGCAACGCCAATGGCCGTCGTATGCATGCACTTCTCGTAACGGCCGGCCGGTGGTGGTGGTTGGTCATGCACCCTATACAACCCTCAATTGCTGTGTGTCGATTGTAACCGCATCCAGAATGTAAACATGGGATGTATTTTCGTACCTACGGACGCAGCCAAACGCGTAAAATTAACGCGCGCTGAAGCGATCTCCACGCCCCCACCCCCCCTCGTTACCCATTCGATGATTCCACGAAGGGCGCTCGTTGGCGTTCTAGTCGTTGTTCTTCATTTTTCTCCATGCTCTGACCGATGACGTCGGGCGTTCTCATTTTATGTTGTATTTGCGTTTATTTATGGCCAACGCCGAGCACCCCGCCGTATGGAGAGAGAGAGAGAAAAAGAACAAAATAAAACGAAAGAACGCAGTAACAAAAAAAAAGACGAAGAAAATGAAACCAAAGCGCGCGCGGTAAGGAAAAGTACAGTACCGTCAAAAACACATCGATTTGTGTGTGTGTAGAAATGTGACGACGTCTGGTTGTGTAGTAGTAGTAGTAATAGTAGAAGAAGAAGGTAGAAAAGCAGGAAAGTAGGGGAAGCGACGGAACATCATCGTCATCATCATTAGCACATGTGTTTCGAGCAGAGAATGCGATGGCAAAAGGAAGAGAGAGAGAGAGAGGCAGATAGAGCGTGTGAAAGAGTACCGGCGGCTAGCCTTATGTGCGTTCACTCACCTATACACGCTCAAACTACTTGTGTCGGCCGTGGCTTGTACGCAAGCGTGTTGTGTTGTACTGCATCCCAACAGCTCCGGAACTTGGCGTACGCGAAGACACGTAGAGCGCTTTCTTCCAGTTTCCCATCGCCACCGGTACGCTCGGGCCCCGGTTGCTTGGCTGTATCAAGTGCGGGTGCCACTGTATAGGTGCGCTTTCCAGTGGCTACAGCGCATACGCACGTACGCACATTGTAGCCTGCTTCTGCTTCTTATGTTGCTGGAAAGGTATGGAAACAAAACCAAGCCATCTTGTTCCTGTGGATTGAGCTAGCACGGTGGCGGTGGAACGCACTCTCGTTCTCGTTCTCGTGTTTCTTCTTATCCATTTCCGTTCTCCGATGGAGCTTAGTCTTCCCGTACGGAACCACGCGTCTAGGCTCGGAGGGGGAAGGATAGCGCGGGAGGTGTCTCTTGATTTACGATGCCAAGCCATTCAAGCCCCACAGCCAATAAGCTAGCCAACTAGTGAGCTGAAGCGTTGCAGTTATGCATCAAGCGAAAGGATGATGCAGGTGCGGCAAAGGTGCTGCAGGAAACGGAATTAGAATATGTCCACAACCCAATGTTGCGTCCATTTTGCGGATGACATCGTGTAATAAGCGTGCGTCTAGCCAGCCAGCAAATGCGTCATCTCGCTGGAACATCATAGCATAAGTTTCAAAATCCCTTTTTCACTGTTCGGAATACGCTACTACCTAGACTGACCATCATCACCACCACCATATGGTGTTTTCGTCGGTGCAGATTCCTACAACTCAGACCCGGCAGGTGTTGTTATTGTCCAGATCGGGTAAGGCTAAGTTCCCTTTAAAACTGGCTTCAAGCGTCGTCATCGTCAGGCACGGCTCCGTCTTGTCCGTCTCTGGGGATGTTATTGCTTTTTATTACGGATTTTCTCTTGTTCCATGTGTGTAGTGTAAACGTTCTATTCCATCCTCCCATGCGGCATCACCGTAAATCCAAACACAACGATCTTTGCATGACCGCTCTGCTACTCAATGGTTGATCACCCGATGGTTGTGCATTTTGAAGTATTGTGCTGAAGTTGCATGTTGTTTGGGTAATAACGATCGTTCGACAAAAAGCAAATGAAACGTACGCTGGTGCATGTATGTAGACAGACAGGTGGGTATTTAAATACCATTTGCTGTTTCATATGCTTTGGAGATTATTTTTAACTTCAACCGTACGAACCGGTTCTGATCGGTATTATCAAGAATTGCATCTGTCGATGGTGACGATGCCATTCGCACTTGTGTACTATTGATTTTAAATGTACAATGTACATACATCTTTTTATCGTGTAGATTATTCGCAAATAAGTTGTGATTAAACTACAATTCTATGCTTACGTCTGTGTTTATTTGCTTTTACTATGTTCTTATGAAATGGCAGCTAAAGATTGGGTTCATGTTCATGTAAAGACATGCTCAGTTCGATCAGTACTGTTACCGATCTTTGCATGACCGCTCTGCTACTCAATGGTTGATCACCCGATGGTTGTGCATTTTGAAGTATTGTGCTGAAGTTGCATGTTGTTTGGGTTATAACGATCGTTCGACAAAAAGCAAACGTACGCTGGTGCATGTATGTAGACAGACAGGTGGGTATTTAAATACCATTTGCTGTTTCATATGCTTTGGAGATTATTTTTAACTTCAACCGTACGAACCGGTTCTGATCGGTATTATCAAGAATTGCATCTGTCGATGGTGACGATGCCATTCGCACTTGTGTACTATTGATTTTAAATGTACAATGTACATACATCTTTTTATCGTGTAGATTATTCGCAAATAAGTTGTGATTAAACTACAATTCTATGCTTACGTCTGTGTTTATTTGCTTTTACTATGTTCTTATGAAATGGCAGCTAAAGATTGGGTTCATGTTCATGTAAAGACATGCTCAGTTCGATCAGTACTGTTACTGCGTTCCTGTTTTCTTCTAAGGTCAGAACCGGTTATGAAACAAATTTCCCGCGCAAAACCGGCATGTTCTGGTGCGTTTTGTTGGTGAGTATATTGTTTGTAAAGGAACAAAATTAATAAAATTAATCATATCTAATGCTGGTAAAAATATCGAGCAAGTTCAAGATTTTGATGTAAAATATGTAAAAACATAACACATTGTGTTACCTTAAAACTGATAAAAATAATGTAATGAAAGAACGTTTAACGCACCATTGTATACCTAAAAATACTACATTACTTTCGAACTGCAAGCCTTTGTAAAATGAAGATATATTGTTTATTCTATAAAGATTGATATTCAATACCACAACAAAAAAGGCGCGAACGATCACCAGCCGGCTATACCATCGATGAAAGCTTTGTACGGCTAACCCGTGCTGCTTCCTACGTAGCTTCCACATTCACGATCATTTTCAACTTCAGAAATGTTTGCTTTGTATGTGTGTGTGTGTGTGTGTGTGTTGGGGTACATGATCAAATTTTTGGCAGTTGGCGCGTAACGCTGTGGAGCGTGATTTTTCGCAAACCCAAACTGTACTTTTCGGTCTTTTGCTGTGTTCCTCTTTACTACCATCAACGTTAACGTCGTCAACCACAACAACTTCCCGCACTGCTAGCTCGCTTCATTCATCATCCACCACTACTATCTGCCTTTGGATGGATATATGTACCTGTGGTGTGGAGAGAGAGTCTGTTCGAGTGGCGGTGCTATGTTTTATGCTTTTGCATCAACAGCAGCAGCAGAGTCAATGTTTTGTTGCTTTTTGCGGTTGATGTTCGCCAAAATGCTTTGGTGTGCGTGTGGTGTGCGGTGCGTTCGTTTTTTTTTTTTGCGTATTTCCCATCGAGTCACGCGGGCTTTATTTTTCGGGGGTTGTCCATGAGATGAAGCTGGCCGGTCAAATGAGGAAGTGAGCGGTGAGGATGGTGTGCGAAATTTAACTTTTGCATATAATCTGCACTACTACGTAGCGAGTGCCTATTTAGTGGTGCCAGAACTCGGGGTCTGTTTCATTCCAAACAACGGAAAGTAAGGTGTTAAATGATTTTGGATACATTGATGGTGTATTATGACTAAAGTAGGTTCTGCCATCTGCGCTATCATGATAAGAAAACGTGCATGTATCATCGATCGTTACTAATATTCATGCAATAATTTTGCTCATAAACAAGGTATAGTTCGTAAGGACAGCGTTTCATGTAATCTCGCATTATAAAGACTCCAAAACTGTGTGACTATGAGAGTGTGAAGCTTGATGATTAAGCGTAGTTTCTGGTGCGTGTGTACGATTCGCGCGATGTAGCTTAAGTAAGAGAAAGAGAGGGAAACGGGGAATAATACTGCGCAATTTCTTGAAGTTTAGGCCACACGCTCACTTCGAAGGTCCAGTTCTCTTCGGTCTTCTCGGCATTTTCCCCTTTGCCGTTTTGTTGGCATCAATTCGCAAGCATATTTATAAAAAGACCACCGTATGCCAACGCAACATCATCTGTTTTTCGCATATTCGTCGTTTCGTCTTTTCGTTATATTATTTCTTTGCTCTTGCTGTACTACACACATCGTCCGGTACTGTGTTTGTGTTGTGTGCACGTGAATTTGATTGCGTGAGTTTGAGGAGAAAATAAATCATCAGACCAGAGAAACATATGCTATGATTTCCGCATATTGAGCAGGTTAGGAGTGTTGCAGCAGTTAAAGAATGAGTAAATTGATTTAGTAGTTCGTAAAGAATGGAACTTTTGCACTTTGATCGAACTATCATATTGTTGTGGATAGTAAGATCCATCCACAGTTGTGTGTGGCAGTTTTTGAAAAAAAAAACATTTTAAGTTTACACAGGCCGACTTCATAAAAGTCGTGCTAGTTCATAGAAGATTTGAAATGTTACATTCTTAGCCGTGTAGTAATATTTTAATGACTTGTCAAACAAGAAGCATTTTTTTCCTTTCTCAAACATCAACATCAATAAGATGTTAATGAAAATAGCTGCCTAGAAAAAATAATTGTTTTTATCAAGTGGAAAAAATCTAAATCAGTTCGCTGGAGAATACATAACAAGACTTTTGGGGTTTTCGGTCGACTTGGCAATACGCTATAGCACCGAGCAGCAGTGACCAAGTGAAGCGTCCAATTTTGGGGAGGGTGAAATCATCGGAGAAGTTCTATGGTGCCACTCACTTTTTGGGGGTACTCAGTGTATAGAGTCATAGAGCTCGTGTTCCGGTCTGGTAAGCACACGGCAGTGGCACCAGGTATATTCGGGGTTCACTGGGCTTGAAAACCATAAGTGATTAGGTGCATTTCGAGTCAAGTGTGGGAAGGAAAAGTGCACAAAGAGTGCCGATGGCATGAAAAGCTTTCACAGTGGTGATGATACGTACGTGTATTTGTTGCCGTAGGAGGGAATGGAGGAATGGGTTTTATTTTTCTTTTAATTTTCCTCATTATAGCTTCACCCGGTTGCGTGGTAGAATCTTAATGCTCAAAGCGCCCTGTTTGAATTGGCTAGTTTATGAATTTTAGTAGATGATTTTTCGAATTACATCGCACGAGGGCGGAACTATTCCCCTTACAAATGGAATCCAATTAATC
>KZ062129.1:117897-177614 GCA_002091835.1 Anopheles maculatus
GTAAAGCAAAGCAATTTATATAAGTATATACATGTACTCCCCCTCCAAATACATTAAAATACATAACATTTGTGTATATAGTTCTGTGTAAGTTTATACGTAAATATGTTTACATATTTATATATATTCTTATGTATATGCACATGGAAAAAATGTCCTAGAATATTGTTTTAGGCCAATCATACGTCAAACCCATTCTCTTTGCCGATGCCAGGACGTTAGAGGTGAGGGATGGGAGGTAATTTCTGTGAAATTATTACGTTTCTTATTAGACATCGTTTGTTGTGTGTGTACGAAAAAAAAGAAGAAGCAAGAAACCCGGGAAAAGGCAACATATGTGGACGTTAGAGGTGAGGGATGGGAGGTAATTTCTGTGAAATTATTACGTTTCTTATTAGACATCGTTTGTTGTGTGTGTACGAAAAAAAAGAAGAAGCAAGAAACCCGGGAAAAGGCAACATATGTAGTCACCACCACATCTATTGTAGAGGTGTAATATTATGGGCCGTAATAGCAAAATTTATCCTAAAATTAACCTGTTTGTTTGGTTGAAATAGTAAAATACACAGTACGTCATGCGACGATGGGAATTTTGAAAATGCGTTCAAAAGGACTTTGTCGTTGATCGTTAGATTATTCGGTTGTACTATATTTTCCATTATTGCTTGTTTGCAACACTACTACTACCACAACCACCACCACCACCACCAACCCAACCTCTTTTTGGCTTGTCACTATGTAAGACTGGAAAGATAAATTTTAGTTTGACATACACACCAAACACAATAAAACACAATGGAACCGGAATGTAAGAGAGCATCGTAAAGCATGCCGGAAGAAAAGCGCAACGGATCGGTACTGCGTGCAGCAGCATCAAAAGATCAAGTAGTCCCATTCGAGTAAGCCATTCGAGAACCGTTTACACTGCAGTGAGGGCAGGCACAGCAACATGCGTGGAAGGATACGTTAAATGCGAATGCCGTTTATCTTAAATGATTATTACGCAGTGTCGGAAGCGATCAAAAGCCGACTGTTTGTGCGTGCAATACAGTCCGAAGAGCTGCAAGATGCGAGTACTATAGTGTAACCCCAATTAATTGAAACAGCTACTCATTAATACTAATCCATCAAAGCATGAACAGAATCGAAAAATGTTACGCGACAACATAAAGGAACATACCACGAGAGATAGAGAGGTGAAGAGATTGTGAGATAGGGAGAGAGAGACAGAGAAAAAGTGGTAAACTACCAAATTCAAGCGTTGATAGGATTATACAAAGTGATATAAAGAATCTGGGTATGGGTTGTGGAAGGAGAGTGCAAGGAAAAGAAGAAATCATTCTAATCGTTTACTACTTCTAACTGTTTGAACATTCTTCCGTATAATATATTCTTGCGCGCTGTTTAAGCCAAAAATTCAAAAAAAAGATTACAAACAATTAAACAGTCAAACGAATAAGCAAACACTACTAAAAGATGGAAACGGGATCGTACTGTTAGAGAAAGATTAGCAGTGCAGCAGCATAGGTGCAACAGAAACAGACGGATCACGGTCTGGGAGAGAATTAACGATAACTAACGATCGAATGTGTTCTTTCTTTGTTTGCCTCTGTTTACGGTTGTTATCACCATCTCGAGGGTTATAGTTTTCTGCTTTAGTTTCATAGTTTTTTTTCAGTTTCGGGGCTTTCATCATTCATCTTCAACCGCTCGTCGCATTGTTCAGTTTTTTTTTCTAGTTGCATTCTAAAAACCACACATACACAGATACGCACTATTTAAAGTAAGCTTTTCATTTAATTTGTAATAAACCTAGATGTTTAGAATTTTTGTATATTTGTAAAGAAAGCAAAAAATTGTTCCTTTTTTAAATCTACGAATAAAGATTTAAAATTTATGTAAGCGTAAAAAGCGAAAGATTGACAGGCATAACATTAATAAACAAAAGCAAGTGAGAGCTACACAATTGAAATGAGAGATAAAAAGGGGAACGATGATGGATAAAAACGAAAGAAGCAAAATCAACAATTTGACCTACGTAATAAAACACAAACATACAGCAACAGTGAAAATCGAAAAACATAGACCTCGTTCGAGCTATTAGTTATTTAAATGTGCTTTTTGTTTTCATATGAGTGAATGAGCCAAGGTAGAAGAAACAGCGAGAAAGGATACAACTGAAAATCCAAATAATTGTAAGGCAAACGCGTGTGTAGTTTGTCCCCACAGTTTTCAGTTCAGTTTTAATGCATCGAATGTGGCACATTTAGTTGGTTTGAGTTTCCGATGAGGAGACGTTTTCCTTGTAATGTTAGTAGGATAAGTTTTTTTTACATACTATTTTTTTTTCTTCAACTGACTGTAATAACATTATTTTGGAATGTTTCTTCACACTTCTTTGATGATAAAGAGAAATATATAAGCTTAAGAGTATGTTTAAAATGTACAGCGTTGTATGTATGTGTCACTTTTATTCCGAAATTCTTTCTGCAACGTTAAAAAAAATAGTTGAATAGAGCGCAAGGAAGTTATTAATTGCGTTTTTCGTGTACAATATTTCCCGTAAACCCCAACCCTTGCAATGTCGCTGAAATGTTTCACGCCACAGAGAAGGGAAATTTTTAATGAATGGCGAATAAATTGTGACGAAGTGCTCCTAATCTGTGGATCAATTCTTTTCTGTCTAATAAAATATAGAAATAAAATTAAGGTTTACATTCGGGCCTGTAGCGAAGGGTTGTCCGAGTTGGACAAGAGCGCTAGTCCAAGCTGAAAAGCTGGCAATACAATTGCATTGTAAAAGCATTTTTCAAGGCGCCGCAAGAGTTATTTGGAATGTTTTTTGTGTACCAGGCTGCTAGGGCTGCTTACATTTCTGTTAATAGTGATTCAAGCTGTAAAGTTATAAATTCAAAACTTTGCACGTGATACTGTTCTGTTCCGGTAATATTTTCAAACGCTGTATGTACACGCAATTTTCTGGATCAACGGATGAACATTACCCACTGTGCCCAAGGTTTGTATAGTTTCATGACTTCTGTTGATGATTCAAATTTTTCTGAAATTCTTTGCATATTATTTATTTTTAAGTAACAAATAGTAGTTGTTCAATGAATTAAAATTATAATCACATTTTTCTTAACTCATGCAAATTTTAAAAACGTTTACAATACTCGTCATTGTTCTTGTCCAAGTGATCCACCGCAGTGTGACAGGCAAGGAATCATTGCGTTGTTTACATTCTAATCTTGCGTTGGCTGCCGCTTGAATTTTTGCACGTTTGCCTAAACGCGTACCTTTCCGAGTGAATAATATAGTTGCTTTGGAAAGTATACGATAGTGAGAGTGATTTGGTAAATACTTTGTAATAGCTAACAGTTCGACAGCTTGGAATGGGTACCAAAAGGAAGAATATGGAGGACGAAATGTCTCGGTAAGTAGAGAACGCTTCAATCATTGTTGATGCTATTAAGTTATTGTTTTAAAACGAAAATTGCACACTATTTGTACCATTTTCAGTTTCGAGGCTGAGATCTCGAGTGCAACGGTGTCTTATAGTGCGATGCCAGCTCCCGCTCCACCAACAGTAGCTGGCAATCCTTTCATACCATCGCAGGTTCGGACGGTCATCGGATCACAAACGTACAGCCAGGTGCAACAAAAATTGGCGCAAGTTCCGCCCAGGCTACCACCACCTCCCATGCCGCCCTTTATGCCAGCATACAGTGCTCAACCACAACCATTATTGCCTCAAAAGTCGTACTCTTCCGAACCCACGCCGGTTATTGTTAGCAGTGCACCGAAATTGTACACTGCCCGACCCACTGTAGGCATTGCAACGAAATCCGATTCATCGTCGGGTCCATCGTCCAGCGCCGCGTCGGCTGTTCAATCGGTAAAATCGTTCAAATAACCTCCAAATACTTCGGCGATGTGAATTTATATGTGTATGTATGTTTTTTTTTTCCTTCAGTACGATATAGCAAACATTCAATATGAAGTCACTACCAAGATCAAGAAACCTAAAACTGAAAAGTCTGGACCAAATCCAATAGCGGAGGAAGCGATTAAAGCGGCCCGGGCTTCTTCAGCGTTGCAATCCTTCGGCAACAGCGAAAGACGGGGCAAGAAAGATAAAAAGGTGAGTATGCAACGGCGAACATCTACATAGGGATATCTGAACTGGTTTCGAGGGTATATTAGAGTACGTGGTGCGGTTTTATTTATTTGTTGCAGCTTTATATCTAGCATCCGGTTCAGAATGGTCTAGGTTTTTGCAAGGCATTTCAAACAGTTGTTTTCAACTAGGGAAATAGGGGGAATTGCATCTAAGGGTCTGCTCTGACGCAGAAAACCGGTATCAAACAAGTCAAATTCAGCTGCTGCAAATAATTCGAGTTTCCTTTGGACTTTAGACAGGACGGATAGTGTTGGCTTGCGTACAAGTGTAATTTGTAGAACTAAATTTATTTTCTTTCTTACCAATCGTTATGGCACCCTTAACGTGTGTGGTTGTTCTTCTGCTAAAGAATTACAGACCGTGATTATCTTATCTTTCTTATTTCTTCTTATACAGTAAATATTAATTCAGTAATAAATATTGTAGTTGTTGGTAAGTCCTTGCACATTACAACCTCGAAAAGAGTTGTCTTGCCGTATTAGTTAGTTCTGCGTACACAGGGACGGTCAGGATGTGGTTTGATACTGATTTCTTCCTGTTAGCAAGTAACACCTTGACCCAGACCGTATGCTATCTATGGCGTCAGTCCGTACCGGGCCCAAATACATCAGTAAAATGTTTGATGAGAATCCAAAACTCTCATTACACAGAAGGTTATATAAATGTTTTTGATTCGCAATTATATCTACCAAACGTTATCAAAAAACAATTCAACGATTTTCTTCGATTCTACTTCGTTTGTCATATTTACACTAGCAAACAGTACGCGTAGCCGGCGGACAGACCTGGGAGGATATGTCGTTATCAGACTGGCCGGAGGACGATTTTCGTATATTTTGCGGCGATCTGGGAAATGATGTGAACGATGAATTGCTGACGCGCACCTTTAACAAATATCCCTCCTTTCAACGTGCCAAAGTGATACGTGATAAGCGTACGAGCAAGAGCAAGGGATACGGGTTTGTGAGTTTCAAGGATCCGCAGGACTTCATACGTGCAATGAAGGAAATGGACGGTGAGTAGAGAAAATTGCATAATTGACAACAAAACACATCTCTTTGCTTTTATTGTATTAACTGCCTTCATTTTCCACAACAGAATTTTGGTTTTTGTTTTTTTTTGTTTTTTGTTTTTTGTTTTGTTTACGTTCAAATTAATTTTCTCTTGCAAATTACACTACGATGTACAATGATTGCTCATAGTTACTTCATGCACTTTTATATTATATATGAGAGTAATATTACAGTATAATTTGTGACACTTAGAATGAAATATGAGCTGAACATATGTTCCGTGTAAGGATATTTGTAAAATAATCCGCTTCTCTCGCGCACCGGTAAGATAGAGCGGGGCTTTACTATTCGGCGGGTCTAGTTTTGGGGTCGAACGAGCGTGCCAAGACTGTTGTTTATCTTGTTCGCTTATCCCATCGGTCCCCAACCGTAGGATACGAACAGCTGCGGTACGGTGTACTGGCGGCGCGATGTATTCACCTTCGAAGTGCGCACTGATGATGCACTATCCGCATAGTCCGTATCAGTGCGTAGCTGTTGGGCGTGCACGGCGATCGGTTCATTATCGTACCGGGTGCCAAACGGAAGCGTTTTCGGAGCCAATGGATAGCCGGTATCCTTGCTTGTTGTGTCTTCCTGAGATCCAGCTGACGACCGCTCCCCTTGTATCCTTAACAGTTGCTGTTGCTTTAATGATTGTTCCTGTTGTTGTGGCTGTAATTGTTGCTGTTCCTGCAGCTGTAGTTGTTGTTGTTGCAGCTGCTGCTGTTGCTGCTGCTGCTGCTGCTGCTGTTGCAGCTGTTGTTGCTGTTGCAGCTGATTTTGAGCATAGGCCTTCTGTGCCTTTGTGTAATGATTCAGATAGAACATCGAAAACGGCATTCCCGAAGCTCCCCAGCCACGTGACATGAAAAGATCCTTTTTGATAGCCGATGGCGTCGACGAGGCTACCGTTGGCATCGCAACGGGAACGCCCATAGACTTTGATACCGGGGCAGGAGCTCGGTCCGACCGTATGGCATTTACTGCTTGCCCATTAGAGCCACTAGTGCATGGCATTGAGATGACTCTTTGCGGCGCGCTGATTACCGCCATCACCGCCAGGCTAAACCAGATCCGCGTTAAATGACGACTCTATAGGTTGGAAAGGAAAGCAAGAGTGAGAAAGAAATAGAACACGGCAGATAAGAAAAGTGGTAGGAATTTGTGTGAGAGAATATGCCGAAGAAAACAACATGAGTTAAAGGACCAGTGTTTTCCGTTGTTTGCTACACCGATTCTTGACGTGTGGTGTGGATTTTCTTTTGCTATGACAAAAACAGCCTCGACTAATTCGTAATTTGGATTTTTTCTTGTACTTATATCGAAACGTTTGGTTTTATAGAATATAATGAAAACATGGAAGTTCCTCGTGGTCTCTAAAATATAACCAACCAGATTCAAACCTCAGGAACATCAGGTTGTCGATTAGTTTTAAATGAATTACAAACAAAACTCATATAAAATAGCGTACAAGTAACAAACAGTAGGTTTGAGTTGTCGCTTTTGCCACAGGAGGAGGAGAAGGTTTAATTACAAGTATGTGTAGCTGCAGTCCACTTTTTAGTTAAAGATTACGTGATGGATTTTATTTGCATCCAAATGCACGGTGTTTGTAACGTGGGAATTAACTGTATACCAACGTTTATACACGAAACAGCACAGCCAGATTCACAGCAACTACTTGTGCGACCCTGGCCAGATGATGGACTTTTCTAAAAGTTCACAATCACAATCAGTTGTAAATATGATCGTAAATAACCACCTACCACTGTTTGCGGGTCTCGGGAGGCTAACGTTTAACTTACTCGGCCACATTGCGGGCGATAGCGAGCCCGCAGAACCCAAGCGTTCCGTTGCTTCCCGCTGCTGGCGGCACGTAGTAAAAATCATGTCGTCCCTATCACAGTTTCCTTGCATGCATGCTGCTCACGGATCAGTTGTTTGTTTCGGGTTCGTTTTTTTTCCCCCCCCCGTTTCGTCTATTTTAGGCGCAATGGCGGGTTCTGTTTACCTTCAAGGGGGGGAATATTGATACGAACTAAAAATGTGCGAGTGACACGATAATTGCAGGCCAATTCAAGTGCACTGATGGTGCACCGATTAGAATTGATTGTAATTAATTTCTATGTAACAACGCAGGGCATGTGGATTGTAAACGATAACGCAATAGGTGTTTTTTGTGGTGTCATACACTTCTGCAAGTGCACTGCCACTGCCTGTTGCCTTCTTTCTTGATGGAACAGAAAGCATGCAGTGAAAGCAAAGAAAACAAAAATAAACGAACACTGATCACTGATCACTAGCAAGTGGGTGTATGTTTTCATTCGATCGTTTTGATTGGGATGATCGTGCGACCGAAGTACAGTTCCGGTGCAAAAGGGTATAGCAACATTTGTACGCCTCATGTCATGCATGCCGTTCCATGTGATGAACCAGTGGCAAGTGGGTCAATTTTTTTTTCACACGTAAGCAAAACAAAACGTTCTTAACCGATGTTAGATTGTGTTCTGATGAGAGAGCGAGGTATGTGAGTGTGAACTATCGATGGTGATTGCCATTGGGCAATTGTGATTTTTCCCTGTGAAAGTACGTGTTTCGCAGAATATCCACGAGAGCCAAGAGTGATTGCATTTGTGTATTATACGGCCAGCAAGATGCCGTTTCTTTCTGTAAAGTCTAATAATTGTATTGTGTACTTATTGGTGTTTGCTCATTGCACCCTCGGTGATGTGTGTAAGCATCATTTTCTATTCTACGAGTGCAGCTAGGTGTTTGTATGTTTTGTTTAATATAAACATACCGAGCCTGAAGTGAAGGAGAGTAACAGCATCGGGGAGGAGAGTAACACAAATGTGCAATAAACTGAAATAATTGTTTGTGAGTAAATTTTTAAAAACTAAATCTCGGCAAAGATGGGTCAAAACACTTGTTCAACGTTTAATATGGTTTGGGAAATCGATCATCACTGTGTTGTAACTATTGCTGCATCTTTAGCGAATGCGAGAACCTTTCCCTTTTGCTTGAATCGAGATGCGGAAATCCCTAATATCAATAGCTCGAGTAGAAACGTGCCAACCCGATCGTGAACTGAATTATCTCATAGAAAACTTTGAAATTCAATAGCTTTCATTCGGCTTTATCTGAGGGATACGCTCGCGTTCCGATCCTGGCAAAAGTTGTTCGTCCCTTGTGTTCTCGAACCGAACAGAACGGTACAGGAATGTTAATTATATGCCGTTTTTATGGCCTTCAGCGTATGCGGGCAGCGATATTCTGCACGCGTCAAACCGCAAGCTTTAGAAGCGCACCTGATGATAGCTATTATTCTCCCACCTCTTCATCTAGTTTGAATCGGATCGTTTTGTATTAATTAGGTTGTTGATCAACTGGAGGCTCTAATTAGCCACAAAGCCGCTACATTTTCTTTTTAACGAAATTATAAAAGAGATTTCCACGACGAAAAACATGGTGCTTTGGGATTTCTGAAGCTAATCATTACACGATGCATAATGTACACGGCACAGCGCACTCATTAATTATTATCGAATAAGGAAAAAGTGCCGCAAACGCTAATCCCCATGTTTGAAATTTTGTTTGGCGAAATTTGCGATTTTAGGAGTAATTAATGTTTTGAGAGCCATCTTTGTCGATTTGGCTCACTTGCAGAGAAAATGATAACACATGCACATGATTTTAATAAAAAAAAATAGCATAACTATAAAATAATCAAAAGCTCATTATGCACAACCACTAACCGTAATTGTAAAGGTTTTGGTTTATAGTAAAATGTTTAATTAGCATCTTAACACAATAGCTCAAGAAAACTGCCTCATCGATGTATGGCTTTACACTCAACCCACACTCTGTGGTTCAGCGTAGAAAGTATCAGCGGAATGAGTTAACACATGTCCTCAACGACAAGCAATACCCAGCATGTAAAACATCGACCAAACAATTACCGGCCGATTTTAATCCACTTCATGCCGCGAGTGACTTTTATTAGTTACTAGGCGCCTCCATTGATTCTGATCGCCTAATCGTTTGCTTTGCTCGCGACATCGGAAATAATCTCGCGTACTCCGACCTGGAGTTCCCAGGCCAAAACGAGGACAATATGTTGACGAGCGCACCTCCGGGAGCCGACCTCCCTTTTGCGCTATCTTGTTTGTGAGGCTGCGGCGCTCGGCTGCAAGATTGATTTGTCTGGGTTAATCGGCCAGCAGTGCTGCACAGTGACGGATTGCGGATGGTGTAAGAACGGTTAAAACTACAAAACAAAAGTCGGCTTTTACAAACGCAGCATTGGTATCAACTGGAGACGAAACGAAAATTCACTCTCGAAGCAATCGTTGTTAGGTTACGTTGTGCGAATACGAAAGGTTTGGCGTTGGCACGATGGGGGATGATGGGGTGGGCGTATGGTGAGTAAGAATTTAATGATCTTGTTGCTACTCTGCTACAGGAAGGTGGCCGTGTATCGCGCGGTGAGGTCTTAGTGGTAGAGTGCGGCCTGAACATTGATAGAGAACTGTTTATTGATATGTGTTACCATGGACCAACTGTACTATTATGTGTTCTTGAGATTCAAGACGATGAAGAGAAACGGTTGATGACTTAAGATTTGGTATTCTAATCACGAATCGGTAAATGGGAAAGAAAAGACAAACGTTTCGATCGACAAAGTGTTGAATGTCACATTGGATTATAGGAAACTTCCTTTGTTTTTCTTTTCGCTCATCGAACCAGAAATGTTGTTCAGGAATCAGTCACTACCATTGAATTTGTGATTGTAAATTCTATGCAATAGAATTCCTTTTGCTGTTCTTACCTTTTCCATTTTAAGCATTTGCACTGAACAGGATGTGGTGTGAACTTTCCGTAGACGGTGATCACCGTACGAACGATGGCTGGCTTGCGTTCCAAAGGCCTTAGGTTTTATGTTAGCACCTACAGGAACTTGCGTTATGGCTCGATGGCTAGACACGAATCCTCAAGAAGAATGCGAGAGGTTTGGACGGTGGGGTTGTTGAGTGTAACCGACAGTCCATCCGACACTAGTTTTCCAAGCATAATTCGCACATCTCAATCACAATTAATTCAATCCAGCTGAACATGTGTTGAGCGAGACATAATGCTGGGCAGAAACCGCGTGCTGTTACTGTTACTGGTGGTACGCCAAAATTCAAATACACTAATTTCCTTCGTAAGTTGCACTGTTCACTGAATCACTTCGTTGGCAACGCACGGAGGCCACCATGTAGAACCGATGCAATTTGGAGCCATCGATGTAAATTGAGACTGTTGTGACCGTGCGTTTTTCTGTTGTTTTGAGCACCGTCAATGCTTCGGTATCAGTTTCCAATTAAGCCTCGTTGCCGACTACCTGCAAGCGGTGGTAAAGTTTTGAACCGCACGAACCGAAACGGTTGCGGATGGTTTGAAATTCTGCGACAGAATGTTAGCACCCGGCTGCTGGAGTGTGGTATTTATCAACATCCTCTCATCCAGCTGTGATGGGTTCGAAGTGAGCAACGGGAGAGATAGAGAGAAATACATATAAGGTTTCTTCGTTGTTATCACAGTTTGGGTTGGGTTGGAGCTGGTTGGGCGCACACAGTTTTAGAATGTTTAGTAGCTCTTCGGTGTGCCCGAGATGATGAGTGCCTACCAATCCGCATTGAGTGATTGAGTGAGTGATTGAATAACTTTTAAACTGTACGGTCACGCCTGGCAAAGGATTCGAAGAACTTAACGCCGCATCACAGATGATTGGACGGTAATAAAGCGTGACAAAATAGCAACAATTTGCTGTAGTAATGGCAGGATGCACATAGCTCAGATCGGACTTTGACATGATTGCGCGGCAAACTGTTTTCGTTAGACTTCACCGATCACTTGGATCGTGATCGATGTTACTTGCAGTTTTGTTTTATGGAAGCTCTACAATCGCAGTTCGGGAGTTATGGCTAAAGGAACTATCCTTCCCTCTGATAGCTTTGTTTTATTTGTGCTACCGTTGGTTCGAGGTTATGCTGTCCAGCATGATAAATGCAATCACATAACTAATAATGACTCGTTGATGCTAGTTCCTTAATGTTTCTTTAACTACCAACCTTGGCTGACATTTGATCTGCATCCGCCTACATCAGGGAATCAAAGCACCACTAGCCCACCATGGCGTTAATCCGTGCCCATGTTTAATCAATTCGAAAAACAAGACCTTTGGCTGGCAGTCAGCAATCTACATATTTTCGCTACAACTTATCAATATTACCAATGGACGAGAAAATCCGATCCAGGCAAATACGTAAAAATAAAAAAAGGCGGAAAAGAAATGACCGGTTCATCACCACGTAAGCGCTGCTAACAAACAACAACGATCACGCATCCTTCTACTGGCATTGCGTGTGAGAATCTATTCCACGTAACAATTAGATCGTTTGGTAAAAAGATACAAAGATTTAAACCTCAGTAAAATATAACATATATCGCTGTAAACAGACAATTGCTTGCGATCATATTTATTTTTTTTTAAATTTCATTCCTTTTTTTGATTTCGTAACACTCGTCTCTTTTGTAAATTGGTATGTACTCAATACGATAGTTTCAACTATTTTTATTATTATTCTAAATAATAGACCATATTCCTACAATACAATATTCCGTTACAAAGACAACGGAAAGCGTTACCGATTTTAGTATCACTTATTTGATCATGCCTAAAATTAACGAATGTTGAAAACGAGAAGAGATAAACGCATAGAAGGGGAATAGGAAACGAAACTTCGCGTAAGGTATGCACAATGAATATTCCAGTACACCTGTAGTGACTTCTCTTGTGTCCTTACGATCCTGCATAATTCGTTGGTTTCCATTCTGTCTGCCACTAATAATGAAATCTGTTTTGAAGAGACTCAAGAAGAAACCTTGACTGTAAGGAAGTATATCCATACAACCAAGCCTTTACTGTGTGAATGCAAGGGCGTGAGAGCGTATCTGGTCCAAGCCGCAGTCGGTGTTTCGAGTGAAATTATTTCCTATCGCCGATTGTTTATCATTGTAAATGTATGAATGCACGTCTTTTTCTCATTTCATCAGAATATCAAGCCAAATGTTGCGCCAAATGTCGTGTGAAGGGTTTACGGAAAAACAAATCAAACTGAACATCAAACAGCACCCCACACAATGCGACAGGCGTCAGGGTCAGGTCAGCGAGAGATCTGCATTCAAAATAGCCCCGAAAGGTAGATTAGAATTTCTACACCCATGGTCGATGTATTCACTTGTGCAAAGAGCACAACAGAATGCCACGAAGGTACAGTTGCCATGGTCGATGTATTCACTTGTGCAAAGAGCACAACAGAATGCCACGAAGGTACAGTTGAAGTACAGTAGTGCGATGTTCAACGCCAAGTGTGTGTGATCCTTGTTTCGCTACAAGCAGCAAAGACGACATCAGCCCGATTGCGTCGACAGCATGGACGACCTTATTTACCTGCTAGAAGTCGTATATTTTGCATCGATTGCACCGAATCGTAAATGGTTGCGTTAAAAATCGTACCCAGTTCGTC
Organism: Anopheles maculatus; assembly: GCA_002091835.1. Classification (NCBI taxonomy): domain Eukaryota; kingdom Metazoa; phylum Arthropoda; class Insecta; order Diptera; family Culicidae; genus Anopheles; species Anopheles maculatus. The sequence goes on from KZ062129.1 coordinate 130,704, forward strand.
ACAAACTTGGTCGGTCGGCCTGGGAAACGGGGTCCACATTGCCACATAATTGCGGTATCATAATTGTCATTGTGAGGAACTTTTACTCCACCGCAGTACCAGTGACTCGAGCGATATGCCTCACAGAGATGCCATGGAAACTCCATACACCTTGTTCGGAACTGTGAAGGTTTACAATAGCCGAACTCACAAAATTGGGTAGCATTTGCTTTGAGCCAGTGAAACGGGAGGCAGGTATCCATCATTTACTCGTGATATCATCGCATCAATGGGGGTGTTCTTGCACGCGTGAACCAATCGAATTCTCCGGAGAGCCAGACTTACCGTTTAATTCTTCGATTGCATTCATTGGGAGGTTGATTTTTGCGTCGTAGCGTTTCGTACACGTGCAGAACGGTGCAAAATTAGGACGATAAAACGGAACAACATTGACCGACAAACACAAAACGCGTAGGGGCTTTTTTTGAGCATAGAAAGGCATACATTGTATGATCGAGATTTCACAGGAGTCAGAACGCAGTCTCGGAAGAATAACCGTAAGTTGGAGCAAAAATCAATAGCAATTCTGTAGGCGTTCATTGGAACTCTGCAAAGAAGATATATGAAATGACATTAAATAAGGAACATGTGATTACCCACTGACATTCAGCAATCATTTCGGACCGTTCGTTTTACTAACCTACAAAGGTTACACGGAAAACGTGGTACTCTCATAATATGAAAACGAAGCCAGTATTGCCTTATGTTTCCTGCTACTACTACTGCTACTACTACTACGGGCAATCTTGTTGTCGTGGGAAAAGTATTCGAGGTACAAAAATGTCACGATAAGGAAGAACCGGGTGTACGGATTGGGATAAAGCTGTAGTTAAAGTTTGCTGGCGTGAATTGTCACAGCATGGTTTTGTTTCGCACAAAAACTTATCAAACTGTTTGAAGCACATTTGCAACAGACCGGCGGAGCCGCTACCGTAGAAAGTTTTGTGAACAATCTGCCAGAATAGTATATATGAAATGTTATAACGTGGTTTTGAGTGGTGCATTTAATGACATTTATGGCGGTTGATTGCATGCTGCATCGAGAACCCACAACAGTTTTTGCTCTTGACCTACAGTGTTGGATCTTTATTAGCCACCGGTCTAGCACAACTATGAGCCGAAGTTATGTTATGCTTCTGCATGTCTAATATCGTAACCGTAAGTTTCTGTTGCGCTTACGCGTCTCGTCCAGCCGGCACGAAAGTATGGCCTTGGGGAAGTTATTTCGCTTCGAATGTTTGTATCGGTTTCCAAACTGCTAGAAAAACTCGTATGCATGAGTTAAAAACACACACGAAAAAACATTGCTGCCGGTCATTAAGGTCGTCGGAATATATGTGGATCTTTCTTTCTTTCTTTCTTTTTTCCTCTCACTGCAGGACGCTACGTGGGTAGTCGACCAATAAAGCTACGCAAAAGCACGTGGAAAAATCGGAGCATCGATGTGGTACGGAAGAAGGAAAAGGAAAAACAAGCGCTACTCAGCCTCTTCAATCAGAGCTAGGGAACATCATCGAGGGAACATGTTTGTTAGATGAACAGCATTTTAATTGTTTCTCCTTCACTTTGGCACTGCAACGGAAGGAAGAGTTGTGTATGCTTGATCGAAAATCGAAAGCAGAAGAACGTTTGTGTTGAAATGTATAGTGTACTTTTCAAATGTGAAACAACACGTGAAGTAGACAAACACTTTGAATCACACTTGGAAACTCAATAACAAATCTGTTCGTGTTTGATGAATACTTTATTGCCGAAACACTTTTAACTACATTAAATAATTATCTCCTACGAAATGATCCGCTGGACGAGGTGAGTATTCTCGTTGTAAATTATTTATAATTATTTGTTATCTGAAGAAACATTTTGCTATTGTAGCTCAAAACTGGAAGTGTTAGTAAATTAATTTCTTGAAAAATGCTACATTTTTTACCAAAATAATATTTCTTGATTCTAGGGATCTGGATCAGTTGTAGAAACGGATCATTTGATAATACGAAGAGACCGATATCAAATCTGCTTTTTACAATTTGACCCGCTAGATCATCATGGTTGGGTAAACTCACTACATATAGCCAATACAGGCCAGCTACAAGTGAGAAAGAGGACGCAGAAAGACAAACTTATGATGGTGACGATAGGGAAACTGCAACGAGATATTTCAAATTAGTTCACCAAAGTAAGTTAGTAAAAGCAATGAGAACAGATTTACTAGCAAGGATGTGTTGTTTTGGTAGTTCACACCATCTAGTGATCAGTGGTACATCCATTTATACTACTGCTATCATTATACATAGATTAAGTATGTCCCAGGACGATTGTGGAACTTTTGAAGGGCCTGGCGAACATCTAATATGTTCTCAAGAACTCGTTCAGGAAATGCCATTGTTGTGCTCAGAAAAAAGCGACGAAATTATAATTAAACAAACCGAAAACGTAGCTGAAACAAGCGAAATAAAATTAACGGTACGTATAAATTAGGAATTCATTGAAAAAAATCAACACACTGATGTTACAGACATTTCCTGTACCGTTTTTCGTTCAGCTTTATGAAGGATCAAGAAATAGGAAGAACGAACCTTCAGGCAATGGAAAAGCAAAATTTTCGAACGGTGATCATTATGAAGGATCGTTCAGGAAAGGTGTATTCTCGGGACAAGGTTTTTTGAGGCAACGATCGGGTCACCGCTACTCAGGCGCATTCCGTAAGGGTCTTCGCGAGGGACGTGGTGTACAAACGTACCCAGACTGTTCCACGTACGATGGTGATTGGATCAGAGGAGTCCGTCATGGGTATGGTGTATATTCATACGCAAATAAGGATGTTTACGAGGGAAACTGGTGCATGGATAAAAAGCATGGTCTTGGAGTGTATTCATTTGCTCAAAATGGCCTTCGTTTGCGTGGATCGTGGAATGAGGGACAGCTGGCTGGACCGGTGGAGATACTGTTCGGAAGCATTCGTTATCATGGAATGTGGGACGGTACCGAACTGTCGGATGCTCATGAGAGTGTGTTCAATATTGCGTCAAAATATTTGCTACGAGGAATAATCAAATGTGGATCTTTCGACGAGTACGTGTGGACTCCAAGCGAAATCAACCGTTATAATTTCGCTTGCCTTCCACTGGAACCGCTTCCTGTTCCAATACCGATGATGGAGTGTAAGGATTACGACAGCTCGGATGAATCAATTCTGGAGCATACATAGAGGAGGTAATAGTCCAAATTTCGTTACACCTATTTTCTGAATTTGTGAACAATGTCATGAAGCGAAATAAAACTACCTGTAAGCAAAATTCAATGTTTGGACCACATTTATGTTAAACACATAAAACATGTTAAAACACGCATTTTCCCGATAACGACAAGATAGAGTATAATATAATACAGCCGGAAATGAGATTATTGAAGATTTTTATTGGTCTGTAATTTACAATTTTTTGGTAGGCACTGTATTAACTGCACTGTCAAGTGATGACGGTTTGTAGTTATCTTGGTTCATTGTGTGCGCTTGTCACTCGCCGGTGCTGTGATGAAACTGTCAGTAGAAAAGTGCGCCAAACGAATCGCTTCGTTCATTGTTTTCACTTGCGTGTCGCTGAACGGACGCATCTTTTGTGCTGTTTTCCAACTGTTCCACTGTTTTGTGTTAGTTATTTGTAGTTATCTTGGTTCATTGTGTGCGCTTGTCACTCGCCGGTGCTGTGATGAAACTGTCAGTAGAAAAGTGCGCCAAACGAATCGCTTCGTTCATTGTTTTCACTTGCGTGTCGCTGAACGGACGCATCTTTTGTGCTGTTTTCCAACTGTTCCACTGTTTTGTGTTAGTTATCTCAAACTTTATTTTGTGTAGAATCTGCATACAGTCAAGATGGTATTGAAACCGAACAAGATGTATGTCTTCAAGAGAGGTAAGAAGCGGACTTTTAGCAAACGCTCACCATTGTTGAGTGCAACCAGATCTGAGATGGGATTGTAACCATGCTTTTAATTTCGTAACAAAGATGGCCGTAAGGAGGAAGTGCATCTGGATAAAATCACTTCGAGAATTCAGAAACTTTGCTATGGGCTGAACATGGATTTCGTTGATCCGGTAAGTACGCGAACGGGCTACGGACGACGAATCCGAGATGAATAATGAATTTGGTTCCGTCTCCTTCCTTATTGCTATCGTTGATTTTCGGTGTTCAGGTTGCTATAACACTGAAGGTTATCAACGGGCTCTACTCGGGTGTAACGACGCAGGAACTCGACAATTTGGCCGCTGAAACGGCTGCCACTCTGACGACTGATCATGCCGATTACGCGATCTTGGCCGCCCGGCTGGCAGTTTCTAACCTGCATAAAGAAACGAAGAAGCAATTTTCCGGTGAGTACGCAATGCTTTTCATCCTTCAGGGGGGGTAGACGACAGCTGCGTCACAATTATGCTGCACGGGCGATCCAATAGATTTCAAGAATATTCATGTAGTACTTTGCACGCCATGACATGACATATGGACAGATGCAATTTGTATGTGGAAGAGGGTTGAAATATGACATGAATATTCCTGTAACACATTTTATCCGTTATTATATGTGGCGGTGGGGTGTACCATGTGTCGGTTATAATGTTGATGAATGCAAGAAATATTGTTTTGTTGTGATATTCTGTTTCAAGAATTAGAAACAAATGAAAATAAAACCGCTTCTACTTATAACCAATCATTGGCACGGAGAAAAGTTCCATCCATGTGTATGACCGATTCATCGATTATGACCTGACAAATGCATTTTAACATGTTTTCTTTTCTGCTTTACTTTCTTGCAGAGGTTATGCACGATCTGTACATGATGGAGAACGAATTCCTGAAAACAAAATCTCCAATGATATCGGACTTTCATTACAAGGTAATAATGGATAACGCGGACCGCCTGAACTCGGCAATTATTTACGATCGTGATTTCGGATACAACTATTTCGGCTTCAAAACATTGGAACGATCCTATTTGTTGAAGATCAAGGGCAAAATCGCGGAACGACCGCAACACATGTTGATGCGCGTTGCTATCGGCATTCATGGAGAAGACATCGATGCAGCAATTGAGACTTACAATCTACTTTCGGAGCGCTACTTTACGCACGCCTCACCGACCATGTTTGCGGCCGCTACGCAGCGCCCGCAGCTATCGTCTTGCTTTCTGCTTACTATGTCGGACGACAGTATTGAGGGTATCTACGATACGTTGAAGCAGTGTGCACTGATTTCAAAATCGGCCGGCGGTATCGGGCTGAATGTGCACTGTATTCGCGCCAAAGGAACGTACATCTCCGGAACGAATGGGATTTCGAACGGGTTGGTGCCAATGTTGCGCGTTTACAACAATACGGCACGGTACGTGGATCAGGGTGGCAACAAACGGCCCGGAGCCTTTGCCATCTACCTCGAACCATGGCATGGGGATATATTCGAGTTTCTGGATCTGAAGAAAAATACCGGCAAGGAGGAGGTGCGAGCTCGAGATATGTTCTACGCCCTGTGGATCCCGGACCTGTTCATGACTCGGGTGGAGGCGAATGAAATGTGGAGCCTAATGTGTCCGCACGACTGTCCCGGACTGGCTGATACCTGGGGTGAGGAGTTCGAGAAGCTGTACACTAGCTACGAGAAGGAGGGCCGATTTATACGACAGGTGAAGGCACGGGATCTGTGGTTTTCAATCATTGAGTCGCAGGTGGAAACAGGTGTGCCGTACATACTGTACAAGGACGCATGTAACCGTAAGAGCAATCAGCAGAACATTGGCACCATCAAGTGTTCTAATCTTTGTACCGAAATTGTGGAGTACTCGTCGAAAGATGAAGTAGCGGTGTGTAATCTGGCCTCGATCGCGTTGAACATGTTTGTGAAGCCAGACAAAACGTACGACTTTGCAAAGCTGAAGGACGTCGCCAGGATTGTGACGCGCAATCTGAACAAAATCATCGACATAAATTACTATCCCGTACCGGAGGCAAAGCGCTCTAACATGCGCCATAGGCCGATCGGTATTGGTGTTCAGGGCATGGCAGATGCATTCATTTTAATGCGCTATCCATACGAAAGTGAAGAAGCCCAAAAGCTGAATCAGCAAATATTTGAAACCATCTACTATGGCGCACTGGAAGCGAGCTGTGAGTTGGCCGCCCGTGACGGGCCGTACGAAACATACGAAGGTAGTCCGGTGAGCAAAGGCATCTTACAGTACGACATGTGGAACAAAGAACCGACGGATCTTTGGAACTGGGCCGAACTGAAAGAGAAAATTGCAAAGCACGGTATCCGCAATTCGCTACTGCTGGCACCGATGCCGACCGCCTCGACGGCGCAGATATTGGGTAACAACGAGTCCTTTGAGCCGTACACGTCCAACGTTTACAATCGGCGTGTACTTTCCGGTGAGTTCCAGGTAGTGAACCATCACCTGCTGCAAGATTTGACAGCGATGGGTCTGTGGGATCTTGACATGAAGAACGAAATTTTGTCCAATAATGGCTCGATTCAGAGCATTGAATCGATACCGCAGGAAATACGGGACCTCTACAAAACGGTGTGGGAGATTTCGGTTAAAACATGCATCAAAATGGCTGCCGATCGGGGTGCGTTTATCGATCAGTCGCAATCGTTCAACATACACGTGGCCGAACCGAACTACAGCAAGCTGACGTCGATCCACTTTTACGGCTGGAAAATGGGACTGAAAACAGGCATGTACTATTTGCGAACGAAGCCTGCCGTGAATGCCATCCAGTTTACGGTGGACAAAACGAAGCTGCAAAATGCCAACGAGACAAACGTTAGCCGTATATCGAACGGGGTTGGAGGTACACCGCCGCGGAATGGGCAAATGCGATATTCCATGTTGAACGGAAGTACCAGCACGCCAACGCGTAACGAACACCATGCGTCAAATGGAATGATTGAGCAGCAGCAACAGCAACAGGAACAATCACAAATGAATGGCTCGCTTGCGGAGAGAAATCGGCGTATGGCTGAGATGGTTTGCTCGCTAGAAAACAAAGACGAGTGCATGATGTGTGGATCGTAGATCGATCGTATTAAGGATTTTCTGTCATTCATTTTACATTTTCACTGCATACATTTTATTAGTTAAAGTTTATATAAAAGGTTTTAAATAAAGCGCATCATTTATATATATATCTGCAAAATATCTTCCCGGCGATCAGTTTGACTTAAACCAATGGCAGAAATGTTTTCAGTTGGCCTTATTTTAATAATATCTAGAATAAAGTTTTTATCGCTATAATACCTTTGAGTCAACAGACTTTTTTATTAAAGAATAAAAATCTATTCTTCTTCTTCTTCCTAGGTGTACAGCTTGTATCCTCGTATGGCTCCGGGTATGACCATAATCAGAGGCATACTGTACTTTGAATGTAGAGAGGACTATACGTCCATTTCTCTTGTTTTTCTGGGGTTTTGATGAAGTCACTAACGAAAGTTAAAGTAGACATTTATTATTTAAAATCGTATTGTTTATGGTTATATTTTTAACAACTTTTCAAATCAATGCCTTTTGAAAGATTTAACGCTATGGCGAGCCCCTCTCGATTCTGGTAGAAAAGACAACATAATAGACCCTGTTATCGATTCGCCTAGCCACAAGAAATGTGATCCTGACGTTGATGTAATATTGAGTATTTTTTAACAAGCCCTTTCTTCTGTGATTCTTTTGCTTCTTTGAAAATTTAGATATTTTATCATGTGAACTGTGTTTAACAATAAGTTCATTTATCTTCATTAAATTCTGTTCGTCGTGTTCGAGAGAAAGATGCTCCAAAGGATTTGTGTGGAAGGACCATAGAGGCATTAGACCGTGTGCGGAATCGAGGATTGTTGCAGCAGGCCAAGTGCTGAAGCTGTTTTAACGCCTGATAAGTAAGTATAGTAACTTAACTGTGTTCATGATATTCAGTATGATAAGTAGTTTTCACTTCTTACAGATTGAAATGGTTTCGAAACATAACAAATGCAGATCGATACACATGAAAGATCAATTAAGTTGCAATCTCCATACACCAACATCATTGGGTTCGACACCTTTGCGCAGCGTAGCTCCGTGCTGAAGAGAGCTTAAAAGCTCGTAACAAACGATTCCACTGTGAGCTGCTACGAGATGGAACATAAAAAAGCATGCATCTTTCAAACATGATGCGTACACACAAACACACACTCACACTCAGTACCAGATTCCCAGCTGTTCGGTAAAGAGAGCATTTGAGGATTATTCTCTCTCGCTCTGCCTCTCTTTACTTTTGTTCCGGGCATAAATTGGAAGAAGAATATTCCGAATTAAACGACGCTGTTTTTCAAACGCAAAACCGTTAAAGCTCGAGATTAGCGAAAGCTTCAAATCGTTGGTATTGACTAATTTTGTATCGATTTTTGTGTGTGCACGATCGTACTAGTAGATCAAATTGGTCATTCCCATCTTCCAAACGTATTCAACGTCTGCTGTGTTCTGAACGTATCATGTACTGCGAGTTCGTTCCACAGCACGCACTCTCGAGCCTGCTCCAATCAGTTCGCAATAGCGCCCGAAGTCTCACCGAATGGTAAACGGTGGAGCATAAGCTTCTCCGGCACACTGAACACCAGCGCTGAATGTTCGCGGTGCAGCTCGTGGCTTTTTCAGTTGGCCTATGCTGATGTTCGCCGGCGTTTTTAGTTCGTTCGAGCAAAGAGGCCGTCCCGTTGCTGCGGTGAGCGTCGTCGAGGGTTGTTCGAGCATATTGTTTCCGATTGCTTTACACGGCGGTACACGACGGTGCAGCGGCAGGAGCTATTTTATGATCGTGATCTGACCGGGCAGGAGGTGAATTGAAAGTGCAGAAAATTGTACCAGCGCTGCTGGGAAGTGTAAACTGCCGTGGCTGCAAAGGTTAAGCGAGCATCCGTGGGCATCCGTGGACTCGGGGTGTTGGTGGTTGCGTGCGGAAAGTGAAAAACTCTCAGCTGTGTGTAGTGGGGTTGTGCTGTGTGCGTGTGTGTGTGTGTGTATGTGTGTGTGCGTGTGATTGAGTAGTTGGTGGAGCACAGGTTTTGCTGTAAGATAATTTGCGTGGAAGTTATCACACATTAAGGGTATGCTCACTGGGGATGTTGGTACAAGCTGTTCTTGTTCGTGTGCTAGTACAAAGTTGCGCTGACGAGTGACAACAGTGTGGTCCAACTATTAGTCGGAGTTTAACTTTCGCAAAGTGTGCCAGCTACCGTAGTGACCGTCGTAAACGAGAATGGAGAATAATTCGATTATTATAACTGAGTTACAACAAGCCAGGAGCGTAAGACGATAAGAAGGTTGCAAGTCGATAAGCAAATGAACACAAGCAAGGAAGTGTGTACGCCATAGCCGCAGGATTAGAGAGGTAAGGGCCATGGAATCAGTGTTCAAAATGCAGTTCGATCCAATGTTCACATATTGACACGCTTGGTTTCGACCGTACGAGCTTGTTAGATTTAATGATAACAGCACCCAGCATCTCCTTTGCTCAGGAAACCCACACGGCCGGAGGAGTACACGCGTACCTCGGAACGGAAAGAGAAATTGGGAGAGTGAGCACACCGACGCCCGATGGAGCAATACCCGAGGGAAAAGAGCATACCGGCATTATTATTTGTGGGTGTGGGTGTGGGTGGGTTCGCCGGTTGGAAGGAAGGCGGGAAGGAAGGAAGAGGTGCGGTGATGAGCCGGGGAGGTAGCCACGGCGCCCACTACGAATTGGTACAAGCCCCCACGCCGAGAGTCCTGAAAGTACACTTTCATTTCGCTTGCACACACCGTACACAGACTGCTGCGATGGATGGGTGGCCTGCTTTTGCGTTTTTGCTCCGACTGCAGAACTCATGGACCCGGCCAGACAGTTTGCGGCTGAGGAAGCCGGAGATTGGAGAAGTTTGTCCCACTTTCTTTCTCTCTATCTCTCCCGCGATGGGCGCGATGGGTGGATTGTTTCTTTATTTCGTTCCACTCCGTTTCGGTGTTCGGGTCGTCGGGGCAGCCCGGCAGCGATGATTTTATGCTCCACTATTAATGCGTGTATGGGTGTTGTATTCCGGCACTACTACTACCACTTTATAATAGGTAGTGCTCCAGCCTCTCGAGATCCTAGCTAAGCTGTGTTTGGTCCTAGAAGATGCTTAGTTTAATTTTAAAACAACTTTAACGACAGTAGGTGTGTGTTGCCTGCATAGGCATAAAACGACGAACTACAAGAAAGGTGTCCCGCTATCCAAGGGCAATCGTCGCGTATGCAAATGGGCGTTTGTGTCTTTTTTGGACTAATGTCTTCTAACGTGTCAGGAAGGTCAAGGCTTCCTACGGGGGGTGATGATCATTCCTTCATGTGCTGGATTTTTGTTTCTAACTCCCAGACGATCAAAGGTGTTTAGGGGGGTTGGGTTTAAAAAAAAAACTAATTCGGTGTCTGTACGGCACGGCATGAATGATGCATGATTTAAATTTGTTTCAATTTTCAGTGCAAATTAGTTGCATTTCGCTTATTTTTCTTGCGTCATTTGAATAAATAGAAGTAGAAAAGCACTTTAGCTATTTATGCGCTCGTTGTGTACTGTTTATGGGCGTATGCATGTGTATGTGTGTGTGTGCGCACTTTTTTTATCGCAAAGTCACAATTAAATACGTTTTCGGTTGAACTATTTTGGCAAACAACTTAGACAAACATATAACAACTGTGTTCCATAGCACACACACACACACACACGGTACGGTAAACGTTCCCGACTCGCGCTGGGTGAAACTTTTATTATGCAAACAAATCGATAGTTTGCTGGTTTATGTTTTTGCTTTAACGAACGTACTTCCGCCATCGCCACACGTTCTAGCGTATCGCGATCGTTCCAATGCTGTTGTTCTTTACCTTACCAATCAACCTGCGCTTACAAATGCACTTGAACTAGTGGCCTCATTCTGGGCTTTTTGTTTGGCTGGGATATGTGCCACGATGTAGGGAGGTGAATGTTTGGTTGAAAACGTATCGTCCTGGTGGAATCATTCCGGACGGGCCAGTGGGATGCATAGCGCACAATCAAGTGTACCGAACGGTTGATTTCTGTTGAAACTGTAAATGTATAAATGTTCGTACAATTATTACATGTTTATATAAGTAAGAGTATGAGTGAGTATTAGATAAGCAGTAAATGTATTATATTTAACTGCTTGAAGCTGGTAGCAGTCCACATTTTCAAATCACTTGGGAACGTTTGTCAAATGGGCTAGTACCATCTTCAAATAAATAAGTAAATAAGCTTACAGCATCAAACACCATTTCCATTTGGCCAACTATCATTTGGAAAGCCTGGTCTGTAAATTAGCGCAAAACTTAGTTCCGGCAGCGGTTGGATGCATCGAAGAGAAGAAGGGGGGAGGGAGCAAAAAGCAATCCAGCATAAACGTGCTAATACAACGACCAAGTAGAAAGCATTTCCTAGGCACTGCTGCAAGAGTAAATCATGACGGTTCGGTGTTTTTGTTATGCTTGCTGTTGTTGTTGTTGTTCCGTTGGCTAAAGTTAACGCTTGAAAGGCAGTTTTGCTAATAACGTAACCCCAAAATGTCACACTCGTGAAGTGAAAGTGATCCGCCTAGACGAATGGGCTTTCTTTCGTGGGGTTTCTTCCCTGTGCACTGTGCAAGTGAGACTCACAGATATTGGGGGTTTTCGGATGGGAAAATGGACCAGGTGTCCAGAACGTTGCGGGACAAATCAACAACACCCACCAACTTTATTATTACAAAAAAATACCACAATCCACCCACTTACTAAGGCTAAGGTTAAGGAGGAGGTTAAAATATTGTCTGCTACAACAACTTCAAATTAACTGATGCTGTGAAGTGAATGACTCGTCCGATAATGTAAGGTGAATGGACAAATAGAAAAATTTTGACGTTTCGAAGCGATAAGAAAGCAGCGTATGTCGCGATGGTTGTGTGAGCAATTAAAGGACCATTATTTTTAGTTTTCTTCGTATTTCGCTGATTGGAAGTTCTGTTTGACCTTAGCGGTATTCGGGAATGGTAATTGTTGAGGCGCCGGGTTGCCTCAAGGGGATTTCTTTCAGGGTTTGGAATGAGGAAACACTTTTCCTTCACTTTACTTCACTGGTACTTTATTTCACCTTATCTTGACCGTTTGCCGGGTCGGATTGAACTCGAATTGCTTGGAGGACCTGTACGATATTTATATGCTTGGAAATTGTCGCGCGACTAAAACTAGAATTTTCTGGAGGAAATTAGAATGATCGGGAGTTGTTGCATCGCGCATCGTTATCATTGGTATCGCGATCCTAACGATGATCCTTTCGTGAGAGAAGAGAGAACGTCTTCGACACGCGCGCTCTCTAGCTTCGTAGTGAGAGCTCTCTCATGTCGTTGTGAGAGCTCTCTCATTTCGATTTCTCTCTCGGCATCGCTGAACTTGGCGGTTCACGTTTCGCTCAGTTCGTGGTCGGTAGCGAACATACTCCCCCGGGCTGACAAGAATCCTCTGAAGCACTGCAATCCTGTTTGCAGTTGTCTTCTATTGGTAAGATAGAAATCCGGGATACTGCTCGCCGGTAAGTGGTTCCGCCGATCCTCACATCTACGGCTCGTACTAGGTTGTCTGTTCCTGGGTAGGTGCTGACGATTCTGCCCATCTTCCAGGTCTGCGAAGGTAAATCTCTGTCCTCGACTAATACAATCATGCCAGGGCGGATGTTAGGGTGTATTCGCTGGTTCTTGCTGCGTGGTTGCAGGCTCTGAAGATAGTCCTTTCTCCACTGCTTCCAGAATTTCTCTCGCAGCTGTTGCAAGTATTGCCACCGGGATAGTCGATTCATAGGGACATCCTCGTAACTTGGTTCCGGTGTTGCAATCAAAGGACGACCTACCAGGAAGTGACCTGGTGTAATGACTTCGGGGTCCGTTGGATCAGTGGAAATAGCAAACAGTGGCCTAGAATTTAGGATTGCTTCCACTTGGGTTAGAACTGTAGCATATTCTTCGAAGGTTAGTTTGGCGTCCTTCAGCGTTCGTTTGAGATGGTACTTGGTGCTCTTAACGGCGGCCTCCCAGAGACCTCCAAAGTTTGGAGCTTCGGGCGGGATGAAATGCCACAAGATTTCTCTTGGCTGACAATATTCCTCGATTTGTTCAACTACAGCTCGGTTTCGGAACAGTTGATACAGCTCATGTAGTTCCGAATTAGCTCCCTTAAAGTTGCAGCCGTTGTCCGAAAAAATCTCCTTACTCAGGCCTCGTCGACTGGTGAACCGATGAAACGCTGCAAGGAATGCCTCGCTTGACATGTCGGAGACCAACTCCAGGTGAATCGCCTTCGTTGCCATGCAAACGAACACGGCAATATAGGCCTTCACAAGACGAGGTTTGTACCGGCCCTCCTTGACCAGTACCGGACCAGCGTAGTCTACCCCAGCCTTCTCGAACGGGTGCGCTTGAGTCACGCGACAGGACGGCAAACTTCCCATTAGTTGGCTGGAACTTCGTGGCTTGGATCGGAAGCAACGGACACAGGATCTTGTAATCTTTCGCACTGTTGATCTTCCATCAAGCAACCAAAACCTTAGCCGAAGGGCTGCCAGTAATCCAGATGGACCGATGTGTAGGAGTTCTTGATGATATGCTTGGACGATGAGATCAACAATTGGATGCTTTGGAAGTATAATCTGGTGTTTGCTGGACAGTGGGAGGTCGGAATGCTGAAGTCTTCCTCCAACACGTAGGATGCCATTGACGAGGATTGGGTGCAGGGCGTAGATCCGTTTACAGGGCTCGTTGGCTTCGCTTCGGTGAATTTCGTCGGCAAGAGTTTGGTGCTGGATGACCTTTACGATGAGCTCCAATGCGTTCTGAAGCTCTGGAAGAGTAGGAGTGCGTCTGGTGACTCGCATAGACACGTCCTTTTCTCGACAGTTGAAGATGAAGCGTAGAACTAGAGCAATCACTCTTTGGAGTTTCCGAAATGAGCTGTACTTCAGAAACACAGGTAACTCGTCATGGTTGAGGACAGCTGCTGTAACTATGGGTGTTGCTCTCAATTCTGGAACGACTTCATCAGGCAATTCTTCGGGGTTCTCCACCTTGTAGTCATTACTCTGGAGGAACTTGGGGCCTAACCACCAAAGTTCGTTTGTACTCAAGGCCTCTGGCAGCAGACCTCGAGACACAATGTCGGCTGGATTCTCCTTTGTCGGGATGTATCTCCATTGTGCTCCCAACGGTTCGGTGAGTTGACGTATTTTGTCGATGCGATTCCGTACAAAAACTTGCAGGGTTGCGAGTGGTTTCTTCAACCAGGCGAGAACTATCTGGCTATCCAACCAGAGGACTACGCTGCTGATGTTTAAGTCAAACGATCCTTTGACCTTGAAAATAAGCTTCGCCAGAAGAAAAGCTCCAAGAAGCTCCATACGGGGAATGGTTAACTGCTTCACAGGTGCGACCTTGGACTTGCTACAGACTAGTCGAAGGCTCGCAGTTCCGTCGGGGAAGATACATCGGAGATACAACGCTGCTCCATACGCTGATTTGGATGCGTCCGAAAAACCATGCAGCTCGACAGCGATGTAGTTTGGCATTACGACGCATCGAGGTATCCTGATGTTGATCACTCCTTGCAGGGACGTCCGGAACTGCAGCCACTCCTGCAGCAGGTCTCCTTCCAAGTATTTATCCCATGGGAGTCCGGCTAGCCAAATCTTCTGCATAATCAGCTTGGCGATGATAATGACCGGCGATAGCAAACCGATAGGATCAAACAGCCTACTGATCTCGGACAGGACGGATCGTTTAGTCGGTAACTTAGGATTCTCGGTGAGATGGTTAGCTATGAATGCAAATTCATCTCGATGTGGACTCCAAGTCAATCCCAACGTTTTTAATACTCCTTCACAGCCGTCGCTCAGATTCACTAGCTGTTCTCTATCAGTTTCAGGAATCCGTTGTAGCAGCTCAGGCGAGTTTGAACTCCATTTGTGGACAGGGAAACCAGCGGAATTCAGGATGCCAAGAAGTTGGGTCTGGCATTCTGTAGCTTCTTCTATGGTGTTTGCTCCTGACAGGATGTCGTCGACGTAACAATCTTCCCGGATAATCTTGGCCGCCATTGGGAATGATGTAGCTTCGTCAATGCTTAACTGCAGCAAACACCTGGTTGCAAGGAATGGGGCGCATGCCGTTCCATATGTCACGGTTGTTAATTCCAGGACACGAAGAGGTAACGCTGAGTCAGCGCGCCAGAAGATGCGTTGGAAGCACGAATGAGCGGGAATGACCTTGATTTGCCGATACATCTTCGAGATATCCGCCGTAAATACGATGAAGTGTTTCCGGAAACGGACGAGGATGACGAAGATGTCGTTCTGGACGGTTGCTCCTACCATGAGGGTCTGGTTAAGAGCTGAATCGGATGTTGAAGCCTTTGCAGATCCATCGAAAACCACGCGAAGCTTGGTGCTGGAGCTAGACGGCCGCAGGACAGCATGGTGAGGCATGTAGTAACGAGCCTTGTTCGGTTCGTCAAATTCCTCCCTGATTTCCTTACAGTGACCGAGGGCTTCGTAGTCGTCGATGAACTTTGCATACTGAAGCTTCAGGGAAGGATCCTTCTTCATTCGTCTCTCAAGTGAGAAGAAGCGACGCAGGGCTAGTTCTCGGTTGTCTCCCATTTGGGGTGGGAACTCACGAAAGGGCAGGGAGACAACGTATCTTCCGTTTTCGTCTCGGCGATGAGTCGCAAGGAAAGTATTTTCACATGCTTCGTGCTCCGTGGGTTCGTCGATGTCCTCGAGCTCTTCAACTTCCCAAAACCTCTTCATCATTTCGGGAAGGGTGGCGGTGGTGGCAATACAGCATTGTTGACCGTCTTTTTGTTCCTCTACGTCCCCTGCGACGACCCATCCAAAGTAAGTCTCTTGCAGTTCGGGCAGGTCTTCTCGTAATTGCATCCTTCCCGATTTGAGAAGACGCAGGAAGTGGGATACGCCTAACAACATGTCGATTTGGCCTGGCGTGTGGAAATCAGGATCCGCCAACAACAGGCCGGGTGGTATTGGCCATGTCGACACATCCAGCTGGGTCGTTGGGATGACTCCTGTCACCTTAGGAATCACCAAGCATTCGACGGTCGTTGAGAAGTCGGAACATCTTGCTTCGACTTCCACGGTTATCTTTTCGCGAGCGCAGGTCTTGACGGTACCTACTCCGGTGATGGGCACAAACGTAGGAACCCTTGGAAGGCATAGGCGGTCGGCTATAGCTTTCGAAATAAAGCTCACTTGGGAACCGGAGTCCAGGAGTACACGGCAGGGTATTTTCGTATTGCATGAGTTCCTCAGGTTCACACGTGCAGTCATTAACATCGCGGTCTTATGTTCGAACAGGCGGTTGTTTGGAACAGCGGTGTTTGATGACGGGCGGACAATTGCTTCTGTATATGGTTCTGGCCGGACTGCAGGGGGAGGTTTAGTCATTTGCACTGGTGTGGTGGACTTCTCCGGTGCTTGATTCATGCAGTCATGCAAGAGCGTATGGTGTTTCCTTGAGCATTTCGAACAAGCCTTGCTCGATAGGCATTCGATGGATCGATGACCGACTCGGAGGCAGTTGAAACACAGGTTCAGCTCCTTCACTTTTGCGTTTCGTTTTGCTGATTCCATTTTAATCAGCACCGGGCATTCGAAGTGCCGATGGTTGGCGCTGCACACAAGACACGAATGGGATGGTGTTGCAGGAGATGCGGCGTGTGATCTCTGGCTTGGAGGCCTACTGCATGACGGCTTGTGTCCTTCCTTCACGGTGGCTCCTTGGGGTCGGTTCTGGAACCTTTCCAGAACTTGGCATTCGCTCTGCAAGAACTTCAGGGTGTTGTCTAGATCCGGCAGTTTGCCGTGCTCCTGTGTTCTTTCCCACAACTGGAAGGTTTGATCGTCCAGCCGTGCTGTGATGATCTTTGTCAGCAGGAGGTTAGCCATGACATCGACACGAATGCCTTGATATTCCAATCCGCCGATGTGCCGGTTGACTGTTTTCAACAGCTCCAGCAGCTCCTTATGACTCCTCTTTGTGATGGGCTTCATCTCCAACAGACCGGCCAGATGGGTATCGACGATGACGCGGGGGTTTTCAAACTGTTCTTTCAGTTGTTTCCAGGTGTTGTGGAAGTTGTTGTCTTGGATAATTTTTGCAGTTATCCATCCTGATGCGTCACCCACGAGTGCTTTGTCCAGATGATGCAACTTCATTGCATCGGATTCGTTGCTCCTAACGACGATGTCCTCGAACATCGTCCGGAACTTCGGCCAGTTTTCCACCTTCCCATCGAAGCTGGGAATAGGAGCTCGCAGTGGCTGTTGTTGGACGATGATCGGGGCATTAACCGTGCTAGTTACTGGAGCAGCGGTTGGTGCCAGCGTCGCAGAGAGCAGCTCAATTTTCTCTAGGGCCGCGGTGTGGAGATCATCGAATGTCATAAGCATGTCGTCCTGCTCATCAAGCTTCGATTCCGGGCATGCTTCTAGAATTTCCCGATGTACTGCGGTGTATTCTTGATAGTGCACATCGAGCTTTTTTTCTAAGACCTTTAGCAGGGTTGAAGAAATCTTTCCGGGGTTATCTTCGGCTTCTTTCAGACTGCGGTTAATGATCGTCACTCTCCGTTTGATTTGGCCACGCTGATGGATCAGGAACTTGAAGTGGGCTTCTTCATTCTTTTTCTCCGGCGTGTGTTCGAGCCCCATTTTGTCTTGTTAGAGGCACGATGCACTAATTACGACACGGTTATTTTGCACTAACACTTCGCGTTGTTATAGCCACGCGAACGCTTTATACTTTCGTGATGGATGGAAGGAAAACACTCACTGGATTCTAGTAACGCCGGTTGGCCGACACTAGATCCCACACTGGTGGCCTTGCAGGCTGCTCGGATGTCACCAGTGGTACCGATCAGCGCACTAATCGGCAGGAACTACTTCCCTGGCTACTTCGTGCCTTGGAAGTGACGGTTCGTTTTTCCTGGTTGCCTGGTTAACCAGAAAAGGATTGGGTACCGATCGGTTCGGTAGGATTTTTTCCACTAGTCGCCTCGTTGACTAGGGAAGGCTTCTGGGGACTCTGGTGCTCGGATTACACCAGCGGTGCTGATCAGCGCACTAATCGGCAGGAACTACTTCCCTGGCTACCTCGTGCCTTGGAAGTGACGGTGTGCTTCTACTGGTTGCCTGGTTAACCAGAGAAGGCTTGGATACCGATCGGTTCGGTAGGATTTTTTTCCACTAGTCGCCTTGTTGACTAGGGAAGGCTTCTGATACCGGGGACTGTAGGCCGGTATCCGGTTCGGAATGGACCAAATGTTGAGGCGCCGGGTTGCCTCAAGGGGATTTCTTTCAGGGTTTGGAATGAGGAAACACTTTTCCTTCACTTTACTTCACTGGTACTTTATTTCACCTTATCTTGACCGTTTGCCGGGTCGGATTGAACTCGAATTGCTTGGAGGACCTGTACGATATTTATATGCTTGGAAATTGTCGCGCGACTAAAACTAGAATTTTCTGGAGGAAATTAGAATGATCGGGAGTTGTTGCATCGCGCATCGTTATCATTGGTATCGCGATCCTAACGATGATCCTTTCGTGAGAGAAGAGAGAACGTCTTCGACACGCGCGCTCTCTAGCTTCGTTGTGAGAGCTCTCTCATGTCGTTGTGAGAGCTCTCTCATTTCGATTTCTCTCTCGGCATCGCTGAACTTGGCGGTTCACGTTTCGCTCAGTTCGTGGTCGGTAGCGAACAGTAATCTCGTTTTTACTGGATTGCGCAGGATTGCGTATTGCCATGGGTGGACTAGAATTTCGTTAGTAGTGTGAAGAATGATTTGAACTTGTCTCTCATTATGTCACATTCGGCTAATGGCAGTTATCGCTTTAGTTTCAATGCATTCTTATCGCTTCATGCATTACGGACAAAATTCTTACGTTGGGCTTTATGGAGTTTTTACTAGCGCAATATTTAAACATCGCGTGTGTGCAGTTCGCCTTGCTGTACGTTTGTGAGTACGAACAATTTGGAGAATGTGTCTATTTGGTGTAATGAAACATTCCACGTAGGTTCGTCCTATCCATGAAGCGCAGGTCTGACGTTTTCTGTCGTCCTTTTTATCGTTCCTTGGTAAACATACATATTTGCATACGATATTTTGCTGTTCAAAGAACGCACATTTAACGACCGCTTGAAAGAGAGCTTGGGCAAGAAACATATGACAATATGTATAAAAACGGTATAATAAAGATTTGTGATTTGTTTTACTTTGTGTATTTAAATAAATCCCTCACTTTAATATATTTGCTTGACTCTTCGGACTCCTCGGATATTCGATCAATATTCAAGCGAAAATTTAAAAAAAAATCACTGACAGACATTATAACGGCTTTCAAGTCACCCTGCATTAATTATCGGCAGAGTAAAAACAACCGTATCAGTGGTAGCTATAAGCATTCGGAATATTTAGGATGCGTTTAGTGGAGCTTGGACAAAAACCTAGAAACCTTGACATTAAGAGAGCGAATGAGAAAAAAAAGACGAACCAACTCGTCGCTCATCGTTAAGTAAGGTACGCACCAGCACGAAGTGAAAGGAAGTTCATAAATTTTTAGAGTGTCTGAATCGAACGTATTATAATTTATGGTTTTTGAGGGGGGAGAAGAATTAAAAATTTTGTTTTTCAAACATGTAGTTAACTAAGCGAAACGGCTAAGCTTAACGCTGTAGTTAATATGTACTTATAACAGCCTTACGCGTAGCTTTTGTACTGTTTGCTTGTATAGGCAGAGTTCTTTCGATTATTTACAGCATGCGGATTTACAGTTCTACCTATACTGCGGGTGTAAGACAGCGAGCTTATCTCAAAGTTAGATTGCATACGTAATAACAGAAGCGATTGTTTGTGCACTATAGATTATTATTATTATTCAATTAACTTTTTCGTTTCACCCCTAGTCGTGTTGAGACAAACCCGATATCTGCGATGACATCACTGCATTGTCAACGTGTGAACCTGTCAGATATCGGCACTTGTCACCGCTACACTCTCACTCATAAATTGGTCCCTAAAGGGATCCCTATTACCGCTGACCTACCGGCAAGCATCTTGCAGCCCGTGCGTCCTTTGCAAATTTAGCGGACATTTTGCAGTTTAACGCATGTGCGCTACGCCTGTGTATGTGTGTGTGTGTGTGTTTGTTTGCCCTACTGGCCATAAGTGACCGTAGCGACCCAAATTACGGTCCACACTGTCCCCTGCTCCGTCACACCGCAGAGGATGTGTCTTTAGTACCTTTCACTTTTGCGACCCTGTCGAACTGTTGGTGCAATTGCGATGTGTACTGTCACCGACGACGTCTGCAGTGGCGGTCATATAGTGGCGGGTGGAGAGTTGATTCAAGCAGTTCAGTGTGTCACTACTACTGGTCGGGGGCAGCCGGTGATTGGTTGGTGCGGTTTCTATCTGACCGAGCCGTGATATCCCAATTTTCGCTTTCGCTTATGTTCACGTTTCGCCTAAATATGCTCTCGGATGTTGATTGCATCATCGACAGATCGGTGTATTGTTCGATCTGAGATGCCTTGTCTGGACAGGCACAAAGTATAAAGCACAAGCTACGTAGTGTGATATCAACTTGATTTAATTCGTGTCCTAAGCGTCCTAAGTTCTAGAGATATGTGTTACAGGTGCTAGTATCAGCTTAATTGATAGCCTTCCAAAGTGCGTCACACTCATTTCGCCGTAATTGGGTGGCCGATGTGAGCTGAGCTGGGCTAGAATTTGCTAAGGGTGAAACCCTCGTTGTTGTACTAGGAACTCGTTCTACCACTTTACCACTACGGTACGCCTTTCAGCAACACACATCCAACTAAGGTTTACGCAAAAGGTTGATCGTAATTCTTGCATTTGCTCCCGCAACCATGCGTGAGAAGTTATTGAGATATGTGTATAATACTTTAGAATATTGCTAGGCTAGAATATTGTATTCTACCTTTTTGCATAGAACATAATGGCCCAAACAGAAGTGCATGAAACAATGTTCCAAAATATGAAAATTGCATAAAAAATGTCGATGTTATACAATTCAAAAGTAAAATATTGTTCAAAGTATATGCTCATCATGTGAAACAATGCATGCAACAAATTGTTATTAATCTTTAATCAGGGAAGCTGCTGCAGTGATAAGGCATCGTGCGCGTTACCGTTATAATATGCCGATGCGGTTGCATATTATTTTCAGCGAATGTTATCAATTTCTTTGATGCAATGAATCTTTTATTGGCGGCACTGAAATACGTACTCGTCAAACGTTCCATTTCCGAGTATGCAATGCACACACACACACACACATGCGCTTTAAATTGCCTGATCAAAGATGCTCCGGCACACTTATACTCGTGAGGCCTCTTGGCCTCGCTGTGATATCGCAACTCAGTTCGCATCGGACAGCGTACTCGAGCCAGATAACCGGAGGGTTAATGAATTCGCCGCACACTCAAAATGCGATGATTCAGCAAATGAAGATGCATATAAATGCATACCGGGATCAGTGACACGGGTCTTGGTTGGATTATTATGGGCGTCTACTGCTCTAAGCCCAATGAGCTGGAGGATGTCACTACGGGAGAATGTAGTTGAAGAAAATAGTTCACTGTGTTCACCGAGCGGAGGACGTTCCCGTAGATAAATGCATAGTGTATTCCCCTTTTTCTTTGCTTTGGCTCAAGGTTCCTTGGCATTGAAATTTGCATTACCATTATTATGCTTCAGCTAACGCTTATCGAGCTGTACCTCATGAGATTAAAACTGAAAGAATGTTAAGATGCCAAAGGAAACTGTCAAGCATCACAGACTCAAATGAGGTCACCGATAACGTTGCACGGTTTTCTGTGTACTAAAAGCGGAAGCTTGTGTGAGATGGATTTGAAACATGTTTTAACAGTTAGGTGACAGTAAACAACTTTGATTTTGGTGTTTGCTTGTCGGTCAAAGTATATTTCTCGTTGTCAATCAAATCCGGCTTTAACGGCTGACAGATGAACTGATGATCGTGTATAATCTTATCCAACTCTATGCGATAATTTGATCGGAAAGGTATGAATATTGTAAATAGTCATTTTGAGGCATCGGTACTATTGTGCGGCTGCTTCCGGTACAAAATCCGGAACCACGTGTCAAACGATACGAGGAATGCCACTGCCAAGGACGTTAAGCATCCGATTGGTATAGGAAGCTAAATTGATTTAAATACAGATTTGATTCGATTCCGGTTCTGTTGGTTCTGTGTGGCATATAATCCGTTTCAGTTCGGGCTAATTAGTGTTGGTGTGTCTTTGCCAATTACGATGCAATGAACGATTGGCCGGATCATGGACGAACAGCGACGAACGAGGCGGAAAAGATGGACGAAAAATGCAGCAAGAAAACGTGTTACCAATTTCATCTGGAATCGCAAATTGATCCGGCCGTGTTGTGACACTTCCAGAAAGCCATCCCATTAGGAAGTTGGGCACCATTTGCACTTTCCCATAAAGGTTCGATAGATTATCGTATCACCACACACAAGCAACACTAATTACATCGTTTAAGAATAGAGCCACGTTGCGTTCGGTTTCGTGGGAGCTAGCTAGACACGATCGATATGTTGCAGTGAGGCAGTTGAGCAAGCAAAAACGAAATAAAAAATACCCACGCTGCGTTTAAAGATCAATCAAGAAGCTGATGTACGCAACGCTGTACCCAGCCTTACACAAGACACATGAGTGAGGCACCCACCGGGTCGATAAACATCAATGATCTTGCATGTGTACCGACAACCGGGCCGGACAAGCTTCCAGTACCGATCGCTTTGTAGAACGTGACACAAATTCTCGGCCACACCAATGCGGTGCACGGGCTTGTGCAAGCGTGCCACCAAAGTGAAACTGTGTGTTGTAAAATTGGCAATCGGTTTCCTCTCGAATCGCCGCCACCAGACACTGGATTCCACCGAGTAACCGGGTCTACGGAACGAATGAGCGAGATGAAGTCGGGGCCAGAAGTCGGGCAGGGTGTCGCAGCATGGACATAGGATCGGAACAAGTTTTCGATAGCAATTTTTCCAATCCCTTGAAGCTGGTTAAATGGCTGGCACGGTGTTTCGAACGGAGGAGATGGCTGCGCGATGGTTTGGTTCGGGTTTACCATGTGGCCACCACACCGGTTCTAAGTTGAACTCGCTCAAGGAGCAACACACTCGCTCCGATCTAAGCGCACCGACGGTTTGACACCAAATCCCATAAACGAATTTCATCACGAAGCGTATGTGATCGCAACGCACTGGCCCCTTTACTTTGGCTGTGTTTGGAAGTTTGGCGAACTAAACCGCAACGTCAGCTTGCCTCCGGTGCATGATCTTCAAAGCGTTCAGTCGTGTGCGGCGGCTTCGATCGCTGTGTGCTGTGGAGAGTCGTTTTCGAGAGTCTGTCCGCAACCCATGCATCGTCGAGCCGGTCGCACCAAACCCGTACCCGGACCAATCGCAATCGTACTGCAAGGGAGAAAGACGTATCGGACCAGACCCCGTTGCAAGCTTACTGGCAATTGCCGGTGCAGTCAGTCAGTCAGTACGCTCGATAAGTGGGTCACGGTGGCGTTCGAATCGAAACGGCTACGCTCCTTGGGTGACTTCGAATAGAATTATATGCACGCGGTTGGATGTACCGGACGATATACCGGACGGTATCGGTAGAGCACTTTGGCAACATAGGCACGAAGCAGGATTTAGACCGATCGACCCAATGGTGGTAGGTTGTGTGTGTATTTCTGAGTGATTTGATTACAAATTGAGATTTCATTGGCCAATAGCGTTAACGATACGATAGACGTTTGCGTCAGGAAAATGGTGCAGATTTAAATAAATTTTAATTTCAGCTAGAACTTGCCCATTTTATGCTATGTTTAGTAGCTTGTGTCTAAACGCCTTGAAGCATTGTTGAAATTTAGTACATAAGAAATAAAACCTCTTCAAAGTGGATTAAGCAGATATTTATACAACAAGAATTACCTAAAACTGTGTCGTACATGCAAGTGAGGTGATCATTATAAAACTTAAACTTAAAATAAGGTGTCCATTGCGCTTGATAGTTACTATCAATGCCACAGATGTGGCACTGTAAAGCACTAATGAAGTCATTAATCATTATGCTTTAATCGCGACAAACTGCGTTTAATGCAGCCCTAGACCAATTACCTTAATTTGAAGTAGTTCTTTGAGAGTGCGTAAAATAATGAACCTTCTTTCATATTGGTACCTTCGACGATCAGCTTGGGACCGAGCTTGTTTTTGTTGCTTTTTTTTTTCAAGAGCATTTAAGCAATGATCAACACTGTTTGAAGTCTGTTTTTTTTGTTTGTTTCGTGTTTCATCCACTCTCGATCTTTCTAGTGTAAGGGGCAAAACACGCAACACGGGTTTCTTTCTCATTCGTACCTGCGTCACCCTTAAGCGATAGTAGATCCGTCATCCCAGGTCTCAAAACGGCCAAAATAGGCCGAAATTTGGTCGAAAAAATGCGTATCTCTCGTTAGACCTCCGAAAAGCCTTCAGCCAGCAGATGTGAACAGTAGATGCTGTCGTGGCGGCGCTACTGTTGGACAAAAAATTAGTATGCCGCGATGTCAATGTCAACACGTTTACGCGATCGCGCAAATAGCAACGGAGACGATCGCGAGCCAAAGCGCGCTCGGTTGCGCCTTGCGTTTTGGGGTTGGTTTCCTTGAGATTGAAGTTCAGTCATAAATCGGTATTTACACACACACACACACACACTCACACGTAAAATCTGTCATCCACACAGTCAACTCGCACACATACAAAGCTAGATGATGGGTTTCGTTGTAGTCAACGGAAACCCACCACCACCACGTAAGTTCACTCCCTTGTCTTATGTTTTGTGCCATCAGTGGGAATGCGTTGTATGCGTAGGACAGAATTGTTCCGTTGTACGATTGGATGCGTTCTGCTCACTGCACTGGTGTGGGGCGTTGTTTGTCACACGAAAGTCGTTAGACATACGTGAATGAACGCACTGCTCGATGTGTTTGTGGGCAAATGAACACTTTTCGAAAGCTTCATCATATGAAGATAGCGTTGTCGGCCGGTTGAACAGCAACTAAGTATTACAAACAGCAGCTCTAGGACGAATGGTACGCACGCCTGTGAGCACGGGTAGTGAGTTTCGACAAGTTCTTACACATTGCGTATCCCACCGCCTGTGACCGAAAGGTGGACGGAACCACCTGAAGCAGCAGGAACGCGGGAAGCACACAAACATCATCACGCTTCTAAGTACGTGTCTAAGGAGTGCTGCCATCGGCAGGCAGGGTGGAAGTGTTGGGTAGGGCTGGGCCGGGATGTTGGGAAGGGTAGCGTATTGTGGACACATAGTCACAACACTTCAGCAGGCAGCGCACAGTGCTGGCCTTGCGTTAAAACGCCAGGTTGTCATTTTTCAAGCCAACACGGCTGAAAGTGTCACGTTTCCTGCCATCCTCCGATTTTCGCACGCCACCTCTTCCGCGGCGCAATGTATTTGTCCCTCGACGTTTTGTAAAAGGTAGCGCATTACCTCTTTCAATGCCTGCCGAATGAAAAGCATCTCGCGGTAAGCCCTCCTCGCGCACACACACACATACTTACATTCAGTGGGGGCCTGTACACAATTAACCTTCCTACACCGCCGTGTTCGGTGAGCAGAGCCCACCACCTTGTTCAGTGTCGCTGCATCTTGCCCTGCCCTGCCCCGAATCACGTCCTAGGTGACAGTATCTAGATGTGTATGACTGTTTTTCTTTCGTACTTACCTGCGCTCGTTGGATCATTTGACCATTATCCGTGGTTAAATCTGCTGGTGCAACCATCCGTTCTTGGGCAGAGCCGAGTGCTGTCCACTCTCGAGAAGCCTCGAGGTGTTCGTTGCACATTCGGAGAAAGCTTTTGATTGCGCATTCCGTATCCAGGTGGGTAATGAAGAATAATAATTCCTATTTCATGTCTTTTCAATTTTGGAACACGGGAGAGGAATGGGATGGGGGGTCTATGACGTTGAAAATGATAGTGAATAGTGGTGAGATTTTTTTCTTCATGTTACTGAGTACATCCATCTAATAGGTGATTAATAGGTGATGAAATTCTGCCCACCGAAACTCACGAATATAATTTACATGCTAGCAATTACTACGAAACATAATTAAGAAGTTCATGTTATTGGCGGCCGTGAGAGCAACAGTGTTACCAATGAGGGCGGTCCTGAGTAAAAGTGGTAGCTATGGCTATCTTTCGCTATTCTTCCCAAACTTGTTAAGAGAAAACAAATTCAATTAGTAAAACTACAAGCACATATGTAAAGCATCTGCTTGTAGAGCACCCTAAACAAGCATTTTGCAATTGACATTTCTACAAATTAGCATTATTGTTTTTGCAGAGCGGCGTACTATTTTGTGCCATCACTACCATCAACATACAAACCTAGCAAAGAGTATGTACACCATCGATCTAAAGCTTGGTGAGGATAACGTGGGGTAAACCTGCCCTAGTATCTCGAGCTTTGTTTATGTTTGTGCAAGCTTTTGGAGAATGTTTCAGGTAGGACGGGTCCGACCTACTTCTGTCAACCTGAGCCGATAGAACGACTGCGGTGGCGTGTGACGCAGCATAAGGAAAGACCCCAATTTTTCCCGTCTGTACGCAGTCGGCCGTTTGAACTGCTCAAACAAGATACAGTTGTGTTGCGGCAAGTGTTGTTGGCCGCCAGACGCACGCACGCACGCCCCACAGCTAGGGCGAGGAACGCTCGTTTACCGGTAGAGTGGAATCGAAATCGAAAAATAACGGCATTTCCTATCGAACCTCCGCGTTGGTTTGGTTGATTAGAATTTGAAGAGTTGATTCGTTCCGACGATGTTGTAACGGGAAATGGATGCAAAAGAAAACGAACGGAACGATTAAACCCTTGACGGTACGACGCTCCCCCTTTTCCTCCCACTTCCTTCCCACCTCACACCCGTTATCGGGAAGCAGTTGCACACAAAGTGCAACTGTGTGCAACGCGGAAGAAGCCAGTCTCACAATTGGGCTAAGCAAGCAAGTGTTGCTCCCGCTGATTTGCATAGCCTTCGGTCGGTATGGCAGGTGGCAGTAGGCAGCATCAGTCCAACAGCATGGCATTGTTTGGCCAACCGCCATGCGTCCCTGGGAGTGGAGGCACCGGTGGAAATGTAATAACCACGAAAACCTCCGCTTCACTCGTGGTGCAGAGCGTTGTTTACTTCTTGGCAGCGGGAGCGTGGCTTGGAATTACACAAAACTTATGTGCTATTTTCCTGCTTCCGCTTTGGGCTTTCTGCATCAGACAAGCCCTAGCCCTCGTGGCCTTTGGACGTGAAGTTGGGGTTGAGGAGTGCGAAGGAATCTGAGGTGGCGCGCACAGGCTGGATGGATTTCTGTAATTGTGCGCACATTTACCACAATGTTGGATGCATTGTGCGCGGAATCTGTGGTTGGAAGGCTAGCGTATGACATAATCCAGCTTCAGCACTGCAGGAGTTGTGAAAGTTTCGCTATGCCTTGTATTCGTCGTGGAAAAGAAGATTCTTTTACGGTGGTTCTCATTTTGCCTAAGCGTAGATTAAAATGGAAATGTGCCGCCATTGAAATGTTTCCAAACAGGCTAATATGAGTCGAATGTGAATGTGCGGCAACACAAGCGGCACGCTATACCGAGCCCATAGCCCTACACGGTGGAACAAATATTTGCTTACCATGATGCTTTGTGCCACGAAGCTATGGAATTCATTCAACTTTTAAAAACGCGCGACAACACCAACGCCCAAACGACTTGCTGGATGCAACGAGAAGGCGCTGATAAGGCGCAGTGCAGTACATGACTGCGTTCAGAATCTAGTACATTAATGATAAGGAAGGAAGGCGCAAAGCAAAGATTTCGCTTGCTTTGTTTCAGTTGCTCTACTCTTCGCTGAACGCTCTCCGATTTTCCCCGATACGGCAACCACCCCACCTCAGGTGTGTGTATGGCCAATGACTTCGCGAGTGGTGTTTGTACCGGCTGGCAAGCTTTCAAGCTGGCAAAGTATTATGGTAAAAGCTGGATCGCTGCAGAAAGACACAAACAGATGAGAAAAAAAACCCCATCTAGCTCCCCTTCTAACGAGTTTGTCAAGGCACGATTCGTCGTGGAAAAGAAGATTCTTTTACGGTGGTTCTCATTTTGCCTAAGCGTAGATTAAAATGGAAATGTGCCGTACATCTTCCTGCCATTGAAATGTTTCCAAACAGGCTAATATGAGTCGAATGTGAATGTGCGGCAACACAAGCGGCACGCTATACCGAGCCCGTAGCCCTACAAGGTGGAACAAATATTTGCTTAGCATGATGCTTTGTGCCACGAAGCTATGGAATTCATTCAACTTTTAAAAACGCGCGACAACACCAACGCCCAAACGACTTGCTGGATGCAACGAGAAGGCGCTGATAAGGCGCAGTGCAGTACATGACTGCGTTCAGAATCTAGTACATTAATGATAAGGAAGGAAGGCGCAAAGCAAAGATTTCGCTTGCTTTGTTTCAGTTGCTCCACTCTTCGCTGAACGCTCTCCGATTTTCCCCGATACGGCAACCACCCCACCTCAGGTGTGTGTATGGCCAATGACTTCGCGAGTGGTGTTGGAACCGGCTGGCAAGCTTTCAAGCTGGCAAAGTATTATGGTAAAAGCTGGATCGCTGCAGAAAGACACAAACAGATGAGGGAAAAAAACCCATCTAGCTCCCCTTCTAACGAGTTTGTCAAGGCACGCAGCAGCGCTTAGAGAATGAAGCTTTCCGGCGTTCCGCAGAGGATCGCGATCACAGGTTAGAAGGTGGGATCGGGTTTCGGAAGGGCGCTAATTGTTCTCGCCGGGGGTTCGCATACAGTCGTGTGTCACCCAAACGGCGCAGCCCGATGCACCAAGAAGAACGAACCGAGTTTGCTAGCGAGTTTGCAGCGAACAGCACTAGAACGTACACGCGTGTTGTTTTAGCGTGCTTCTCTCAGCTGCCATGATGCGTTTGTAGTTGTGATGGGGCGGCTGCTAGGTCGCTGGCACAAGCTCGTATGTGTCTGGGCCGCGCGTCAGTTGGGTGGTAGGAGTTTGTCTGGCTGAGCGCTGAGCCCGTCCGCACGATCAGTTTTGTTTTCCATTTTGAAGTGTAATGATCGCTATTCGCTAAAAACTTCCGCCGTAGTTTTGCAGCACTCGAGTGAAGACGAAGAAGGCCTGTCTTTCGTGCCAGTGCTGCTTCGGTGTGTTGTGTTCTTCGTGCGGTACGTGGGTGGCGTTGGCGAGGGGGCAAGATCTGTTGCGTTGCGTTTCTGGATGGATCGTTAAATAAATGGGTTTGCTTAGAGAAATGTGATTGTTCTCTCGTGTGGTATCGCTCGATCGATCGACCAACGGGAAATGAACGGTGTGGTGTGTAGTGGTCGGCAACATTTCAGCTGGTTTCGATTGGAAATAAATAACTGACACGGCGGGAACTGGTTTGGTAGATTTGAGCCAAGTGGTCGAATGGATTCGAACCGTTTTTTTTTGTGGGAATACGAATTTCTGAAGGTTATGAACCGCTTTGTCAAGGACTGCAGATTCCGTAAGACTTTCGTAGTCACACAGCTACAAACGCTAAAGACACACAGATATACACAATCACGAACCGCATTCGCTGAATCGTTCGCTTAATAGTATCATAGCTTCTTGTTGTGACACACGCACACGGAGTGGCGAAATCGTGGCCTTTGTTATGGTCAACTCTACGAGATGCTTTCGCACCCGGTGACAATAAAAGCGCGGACGCTTTTGCGCTGACAGAACGAAGAAAGATCATTGGCCAATTTAGTATGCGATCCGTACTAGTCCGTACCGATCCAATCAATCGTCGTGCTATCGATAGTCATCAAAACCGGCGAGTTCGAGAAATTGCCTAGCGTTGGCTAAACTGCGGCTTACCAAATCCGATCACTATTTAAAGTTTTGACCCTCTCGTCGGAACACACTCACGTACGCTGAGGGTCGCTTGTTGCTTCGGTCGCTAAAGCTAGTTAGAAATCTGCACCCCACATGCAACGGAGACGAAATGGAGCTGATTCTTTTGCGCAATTTGGTCAGTTTGCGGCCAAGGTTTTGGCATCGTCGACTCCATCGAGTTGACAAATGCTAATTAATTTGCCATCATCGTTTGCTATCAGTTACCGGTTTTGAAGTTGGGAAACCCGAACGGAAAGTGATAGCGTTAGCAAAGTAGTAAGAACGATAACCAGTTTCGGGACCAATGGTTCGCCAACCCTTGGCTACTGCTTGGGATCACGGTAACACGGGAGTCTCAGTATGTGGCACCGTCTCGTAACGAATCAGCGTGTGCCATCTTTTCGTACCCGTGCGGATTGTACAGTCGTTGAACCATTCGGTATACCGCGTGAGATTTCTAACAGAAGTTTTGTTTATGTTTTGACAACGTTAACAACGAAGGGATAAATCCTGGGACAATCACATGGGACAGAAAACAAAGGTGTTTCAACATCCTTGACCTTGGACACCAACAATCCCTTGATGAGTCCACGAGTACTCTTCCAAGTTCTATTCGAAATAGCGTGGGCATGGTGTTGGTGTTGTTTCGGCAAGAAACGCCGAAATTTATGGTACAACATTTTTGTTGTTGTTTTGCTGCCGAGACGGACCCGAAAAACTTGATTCGAAGTGTAACAGTGTGCTTTTGTAACAAGCGAGCGAAGGTAGAACGTACGAATATCGTAAAAATTATACATCGTTCTGTGTAGAGCTCCTTCGTCTGGTCGTTCCGGGGGTGGCTTACCTTGGAAGGTGTTTCTGAACGAATGCGCCCGCGATTGATTGTAGCAATTCGAGGAGGGGCCATCATCCATTCGATCACTGGCGAAGCGGCGCTGAGGATATACGAGCTGGAACGGTATCGGCGCGGGGCTATTGCTTTTTTTTTTTGGAGACGGCTTCAATAATGCAAGGTTAAGGTTAGGGTTACTTAGCAGTTGAAGGACTGGTTCGTCATTAACTCCGTGGCACCGGAGGCAGAGCAAAGATCTAAGTGTGTCCACTTTAGGGTTCGATAAGATAGATGCATAACACTACGCACAAGTACCTTGACTTACTTTTTCCGGGCACCCCATATTTCGCCACGTTTGCCGGTTAGTCGCCGCTGAAGGTGTTGCCTAAAGGATGTGTGGTGTGCGCACGACACTCGCCGAATCCTGTCCGATGGTGGACGGATGATAAAGTCATCGATTGCGCTGCCCCCGAGTGAATGTATATTTTATTGTGCAAACAACCTTAGCCACCTCCTTCGACCAGCAGCCAGCTGAGGCAACGTGTTCTCGTTCTAGGTGATATGTAGCCTCGCAATATTTGTCGTGACGTGGGGGACAGGGCGCGCGACACGGTGGAAGCGTGTAGTGCGTAATGGCACTGTGGTGTCCGAGTTTTGTTGTTGTTGTTCGCTTCAATCGCCGTGACTGTGTTTCCTTGGAGAGACGTGCGAGGGTTAAAGTTAATCAGAACGGCGATGGATGTAATGTGACGCTCCTTGAGCGAGTTGCTTAGAAGCCAGATTGGCAGGTGACACCGTGTACTTGCGAACGCGGCGTATCTGGCGGTCGGGTCTTGGGGTTACGTACGTTTGTCCATCCATTTGGTCCAGTTCCAGTTGCCGCCATCAATAAGGCGGGCGGACGAGCATGATAATTAATATGAATTTTTAATGCAACCAATAAGCAACGGTTAGACACGAAGTGTGTGTAAGTGTAGGGTTTATTTTTTGTATCCTCTGCTCTCTGCGCCAATATTGCACCTATCGCACCCCTTTGTCGTGTGGGGCTTTGTGGACGAGTCGCGCGTGTCTATATTAATATATGCCTTTTTTTGTTCTTGCTCCCCTTTCGTGCTATTAATTCTTGTACTCTTGTTGTCTGTGTGGCGACCTTTTGATTTCAGTGCGGTTCCAGCGGTTCGAGTCAACGAGCGAAGACGGTAGGCTCTCCCCCACAGGTGACACTTGGACAGTGTTGGATAGCCGGTTTCAGAAACGCTCAGTGCTGGCATCGAAGTGGTGGACTGGCGACTGACAATATAACTTGTACCCCAAACCAATCGCGGGGAGAAGCGTTGGGTCAATGGATCGTGAGACGGTTTATGCTAACTGAAGCATAAACACTTGACCGTGAAACTTCCTACGAATGAACTTGTGCGAGTGGTTGGATGGTGTGTTGTGTACGTCGACGTAATTGCAATTCAGTAAAAGTGCCAAGCAGTGGAGAAATAAATAAATGCAACATCAGCAACGTGCTACGTGCAAATCATCAACAGGATGTGTGTGGGTGTATGTGTGTAGAGTGTACGACGCATTGTTCGGAGTTGCTAATTGCAGCAAGAAGCGCACTGAAGAACATATTCATCCCCAAGTTCACAGAACAAAAAACGAATAGGAAATTAAGAATCAAATGTTCCGATCAAACCGGTGTTGTGCATAAAATTGACGCTGCTTCTTTTTCTTCTTATGCTCTCCAACATAAGTGATTCATTTAGGATTGTGTTTTGGTGCATTTTTGACATTTAAAGCCAGCAATCTAAGCCATTTTCGTGCATATAGAACGGTTCGATTGGAGTGAAGTGGTGTATCGATTGTAAAAATTGGCTCAAAATAGTATACACTTCACCTGTGAGTTTCCATGAGCGTGTGTGTGTGTGAGAGTATGTGTGTGAATGTGCGTGTGAATGGTGTACGAAAGAGTGGTTGATAATCGGAACGAGCGATGTTGGCATGTGTATGTACGTTGCGTGAAAGGTGATACTCGCTAAAATAAGGAAGAGAAGCGAGATATTGCAATCATCTCCCACAAAACTGGATCATGATCGTGAACGAAAGAACCACTGTAGGTAGCTTCCTTGCCGTGTTTACCATGTCTGGTAGGTGGTAAGGTGACGTGCAAGATGGTGTCAATAAGTGGTTTTTAGGCAAGTTTTCACAGTCCGTTTGTCCGCCCCAGTCCGAGCCCCGGGATGGCACGTGATTCCTCCATCAACGGATCAGAACTGCTAACAATGTTTTCAAGTAGCCGTGTAGCCAGCCGTGTGTAAATGTGCAATGTTGGTGATCGTTAATTTGGGTGATTTTTAAATGTTCCGTTACAGTAGTCCCATGCGGTTAGTGCGTGAAGAGCTGGTGAGAAAAACGACGGAGTGCGATTGTCGCGTGTAGAAACTTTGGTGTGAAAATGGTTAACGCTGCCATTTCGGCATCCAAGTAACCGTGTTGCCGTGTGCCATTTGTCTCAGGTGTGCGTTGAGCAAGCCGTAAAGTGAGCGGCCGTAGAGTTCGTGAGTCTTTGTTCTATTTTGTGTCTGTTTCCGCAAGAGTGCAACAGCAACTGATCCCTGCCTTGAAAAGATTGGTAAACAAAATTACACCGAAACCCAGCAAAACCACGAGCAAAGGCAACGGTGGCAGTGAAGCTTGTGAATGCAAAGAATCGTATAGAATATTGTAGCCAGTGGTTAGAGCAGCTTATCCGTCTTGTTTGCCGAAAAGATTGCTCCAGTTTACGTTGCGCACTCGCATCTGTTGATTCGAGCAGAGTCCGGAGCTCGGTAGCGGTGTACGGGAGCTCTGTAAGCCAGCTGCGTGGATTTACCGATTGATCAGCGTACGGGTAGAAGGGCCAACGATTGTCTCAGGTAAGTTAATGTTTTACTAACATCGCTATCTTGTTGCATATGTGCTTGATGAATAATAATAAACCCCAAGCATATATCGAATATTTGCGATTCGCTTCTTCATTGAAGTGCCTTCAGCATCAGCTCAGAAAGATGCAAAGCATGAGCTTTTAGTTTTGCTCTGCAGCTAGAGTACCGGGAGAGATTTCCGCTTTAGAGCTCTTAAAGTTGGAACGAAGATCTCTCGCACACGCTCATTCATTCTTCGCATCATTGTATTTAGGACACTCCTTGTGTCGAATGTAAGCATATAATAAACTAATGAGTGCTTTCAACCAAGGTGATTCATTGGCGAGCTTGAAAACCGAACGGACAGTATTGGTGCGCTGCGTCTACCTATCATACCGTTCGCATAATGAAGCATTTTTGTTTGCATCGACCGAATGGTAGGTCCTTGACAGCTGCCGGTAGCGGTATCGCGCGCTGAATTGACGTAGTAATAATGGATCGGTAGAAATGATACAACTTCCCGCTGGCCTGTCTGCGTATTGCTTACTAATACGCAAACAACACGGGATCCAGTGTGCTTGTCTCGGATATCCACTTATTAGTGTTTGCCGTGCACGGAGGACACGGCTGTACGAAAACTGGTTTTTGGAGGACTAGTAGAACTGTTCCGATGGTCAGCCAGCCAGCCATTGGCAGAATCGCGCTACTCCTACTCCGGATTCGCCAGCAAACGGGACGTTGAACGGCACACTGTGCCTATGGAAGGCAGCGATGCTCGATCTGTACCTTGTGCAAGACGTGTTTATAATCCTCGGTTCGCTAATGGAAGAGCGCACCATCCAGTCCCCCTAGATAGTTGTCGTAGGATGGAGATGGGTCGGTGGATCTGAGCATGTTGGGTGGTTGTGGGTTCTCCGTTTCCTTCTCGGAGCTGGATGGACCAGTTTCTCCGTGTCTCTGTTATTTGCTCAAGTTTTGCCGTGTGTATGTGTGTGGATAGAACCAGCAGCGACAGAGCGAACATGCCTGTTGTGAGCGCTGTGTGACGCACATCGGAGCCAAGTTAGCGCAGCAGAGCGCAATGCTTCGCGGCAGGCACCAGGAAGAACGTGTAAGAAGATCTATGCATTATTTATGAGGCCGGAATGTGCACCGCCAATGATCAATGGTAGGACCTGGAAAGTGTAGCGATATCGCGGGTCAAAGGCATACCAGTGTTGATGACCAGGAGAGTCCAACAATCTGGTCGTTGGCTTCTATATCGATGGCCAACAATTATTTTCTTCCTCCTCTTAATGAGCGCTCTCTTCCTGGCATCGGGCGAAATAGTAGCGAGAGGAAACTGATTAGGCTTCGAACAGGCGGCGCTGGCTGCAACCCAACTAACGAGTCGTGATATAATAGTGTGCGTTTTGTTTGACATTGAACTTTATTCCGTTTGAATCCTGATGGCGATGATGATGGTGGAAAACGATCACGGCGTCATTTGCATATGCAACTTTTTGTTTGATGTGCCTATCGGGTTATTTTTGCCTTGGTATTGAAACGAGCACAGGGACGCAATGTTTCATTAGTTATGTTACCTGAAAAACAAACATAAAAAAAACAAAACCATTACACTGATCGGATAATTCCGTCCCGATGATAGATTCTTCTCGTGCACGAATATGAATTCATGGTGAAATGTGACTTTTTGTATCAATTTTCGTACCGTGCAAAACAGGATGACTCATTTCGCAACGGTTTTTGTTTGTTGTTCTCTATAAACTCCCCTTAAAACGGACTAATTATCCGATGAGTGTGTGTGTGTGTGTGTGTGTGTGTGTGTGTGTCTGCAGTGTGGGATTATTCTTTGCGATTGATGGTATCGAGAGTTTCTCTTCCGGTATCAATCGCCGCATCAAACCGTGCTCGCTACGTTTAGCGGATTGATTATCGTCAATAAACAATGCAAACAAACGTTGAGCGCCTCACAACTACTCGTGAAAGATGCTCATGGAAGAGATACGTTTTGTCGAGTTGTGTTGTGAGATTTGCGCTTGTTTCTGCTTCGTTGTTTGTGTACAAATTGTTAGAGATCAAATCACATATCGTAAAATTGTGCTATAATAGTGTTACGATAGTGGATAAAATAATGCAGCCCAGCCTTTGTATTAATTTTTGTTGTTCACAAAACGGGAGGCTCAAGGGCAAGAGTAGATACTTTTAAAGCATCCGTGATGAGCGGAAGAAAATAGAATAAGGTTTCAAATAGACAAATTTTCTTATTCGGAATTATAGGAGAATAATCCTCTGGTGTTTCTTGTTTTTTTTTCGCGGTAAAATTTGATTACAGTTTCTTTCATTGTTAAAATGGAACTCTTAAGCAATTCGCAATATGTATTATTGAAAATGTAAAATCCAATTTTTAGGATGTTCACGATCTATTATGATCACGTTAGGATGTTGCTTCAGAAACAAAAGTAATATATTTTTTTTTGTATTCCGCAGAACGCGCTTCGTTGTTACGCTTAAGCTAGGTGGATTAGATAGTCTTTCGTCTAAGCTTCTAGTTGGAGCTAATCAGACTTTACCTGCGTACAAAGGTGATATATAACGACAGCTTCCACTTGAAAGAAAGTGGTCAACGCATAAAGTCTAATGTCTGATATAGCGCCTGGGTATAGCGCGTTAATACGTCCCGAAAAGTGATCCCTTTCGATACGGATCCTACGTTTGTTGCAAGCGAGCCATTACGTTAGAGCTTAACTACACTTTAGTAACAATCGAATAATTTTAGACATTTAAATATTTTATACTATATTTTAGACTATCATCTCTTGATTAATTTTAAAGCTGCATACGATGATAGCACAGTTAGAGTAAAACTATTAGACGAAATGAGGTCATTTGGAATCCTAAGAAGTAAGAATGACAATAACCAACATCAGATGCCAGGTGAAGGTGGATGGAAAACTCTCAGGACCCTTTGCTACCACCAAAGGCCTGCGCCAGGGATACGGGTTTACTTTTCTCCTCTTCAATCTGGCGCCATCCGCCATCCGAGATTCGGAGAAGGAAACTTCGGGGACCATCTTCTATAAGTCACTCCAGATCTTGGCATACGCTGATGACATAGACATCACTGGTTTGAGCCTCTACTGTGTAGCAGAAGCTTACGAAAGGATCGAGCATGCGGCACTGAAGCTCGGGTTGGAGATCAACGAGGTAAAATCCAAAATGATGCAGATAGGTGATCGCCCCTTTGAAGTTGTCCTAAACTTCACCTCCCTGGGTTCAAGAGTCTGCACCGATAACAATATAGACGGAGAATTGCACGCAAGGATGCTGGCTGCCGACCGGTCAAACTACAGCCAGAGGAATCTTCTCTACTCAAAATATCTGTTGAGACGGATGAAGCTGGAACTGTATAGAATATTAAAATTCTCAGTATTCACATACGCCTCTGGTTCAAAACTGACGAAACCTAGCCACATTCGAGAGGAAGACGCTCAGAAGGGTATTTGGCACCGTTTGTGTGGAAGGACAATGAAGGAGCCGCTACAACGCCGAGCTCTATGAGCTGTACGATGCTCTCACCATCGTGCAGCAAATTGGGCTCGCCAGGGTGGACTAGTCATGTCATAAGAATGGCACCAAACGTCCCAGCCCGTAAAGTCCTTGTAGGCCGTCCACATGTTCGATGGACAAAAGCCATATCGATACATCACGATCAGATATTTTGGACTCAATGTTCACTGATCTGAGCCTGTTCTATTGGTTCACCTCAGCGAAATAATATTCTTGAACACAGCGGTATACCGTACTGTATTATTCTTGAGCACAGCTATACTAGAATCGTGTAGATCGCTGCCCATCACTGTCATCACTGTCATGTTGCTTAAGCTAAGTGTCGTCTAGGACCAAGAGGATGTAAAAATAAGAGTGGTCAAGATATCTTTACAAGTTTAGTAGGATGAAACCAGGGTACATAAATAAGTGCTGGGTTATTGCTAATAAACCTACCTCCAGTCTGTTAGCCCAAACTGTCAAACGGTGTTAAATTCTATAGTTGTGCCAGTTATAGCGAAGCACTGATTGCTTTTAAGCTCATTGGGTCGATTGGGTTTTGCAGTAAATCATTAAGTCAAGCTAGGGGGAAAAATAATATTATACATTCGATTAAATATTATCTCGTACTTTGTGGGATGAATACAACGAACAACATGAAGCTTTGAAAATATTTTCAAAGTTTCTCAAGCATCCAAAAACTGAAACACATCAATACAGCCGGTACCGTCAAGCTTGAGTGCATAATTGCTAGCTGAACTGTAGTCTAATTGACAAAAAAGCTAAATATGTTCACCAATCGATAGCAGTTCTTGGGGACTATCAGCTGCATATGGATGTTATCTATGAGCTCAGTTACTCCGATACGCTATATGATGGAAAGGCAACAATATTGCTCTATTTCCATAAAGCTTTCTTGTTTGATAATCTATCCCTATTGCGTTGCATATAAACATATATAATAGACTGCAGAACATGTGTGAGTGACATTTATGGTGCTGTTCGACGCGTCTCGATGGTGCGTAGTAATTTTCACTTACACTTATCAATAACTCGTGAAAGTTTACATAAGAAAACCCCCGTAAAATGGAACCAATTTTTGGAAGAAGGAATGCAATATCAAAATTCGAAATACATTCCCAAAAAATGGCAAAAACAAAAACACAGCAAAAGGTAATGATAACGAGTTTGCAATTTGCTTTTACCTAATCATTCCTGCGTGATGGTAATGCGTACATTTTGCGTGCCCTGCGATAGTATGGTGGTCTGGCTCATCCGAATGAAGCCAGCTGATTGTGTTTGGTTTAATTTATGCCGCACACCACGGTCATTGAACCACGATGAATCAAGTCTAACCGTTTGACACTAGACAGAGAGAACCCCATTCTTGACATTGCTACACTGTGATGTCCTAGTTTTAAAAAAGTTTTCGTTAATTATTTTTACTTTTTTGTGTGTCGCCGTTCGTGGCGTTATCACCGGGGTCTAAAGGTTGTTGAATTGGGTGGGCATGCCGGACGGTGATGATTTGTGCTCTGCGTAAAAAGGTAAATGCAAACAAAGACGATTGTTCGGTTGTCAAACCATCTTCTAGAAAATGTTATTTTCGGTTCTATTAAACCGACTTATGGTGGGCGTAAGATCAACCAGTTTTTGTCCACGATATCTTCCGCGTCGCGCGTATAGATCGTATAACAGTAGAAACCAAACTGTTTTATTCATGGTTCCGAACGGTTTGATCGGTTAGACAACCAACAGTTTTGATGCACGCGAAACAAGTTTTTGTACGGTGTGAACTAACGATCAAATATTTCGTTATCATATTTGCATTTTGAACGGACGGACCACCTTCTTAACCAAAAAAAAAAAAAAAAACTGGAAGCTTTCAAGGTGGCCGTACGATGGCTTACGATCGAGATAGAAATGTGTTGCAGTTCGCAAGCATGTTAAGGTTAGCTTGTATTCCGTTTTCTTTTCCCTTTTTTTTGTGTCGTTATCATTTCTGATTTCGGAACTTTGTTCGTTGTGGGGTAGGAGGGGTGAGAAGGTGGGTAGCTGAATTTGCATAAAAGTTCACCGATGTTGGAGCATGCTAATAGAAAAGGCTGCTGATGTTTGAAGAAACCGAAACAATACACAAGTGTATTGTTGTTTCTCATTTTTTCTCGTTTCAATGATAAGGACAACACAGCGAATGGAAGCTCATAATTTGATGTTTGGTTTTGGTCGAGCCCGTTTTATCCGATTGCTTGCTTTCGGTGTCCGCCAGGGCAGTATTCATGACCTTGGCAATCGTTTTGGAGCTCTTGAAAGTTCCAGCTTTTCCATTCGGAATACATACAAAAGCTAAGCGTGTACCGCGTGGTCTTGCGCGTACATGCTGGATTCAGATACCATGGTCAAAACGATATTTACACAAGCGTATCCACACACACACACACACACACATAGTGTCCTTGCAGGTGAGGGACAGAATAAAAAATATATCCTTCACTTGAGTGGGGCTCGCTAATTTTTGCCGTAAACTACACTTATCTCCAAGGCTGTTTGATGTTTGTTGCTACAGTTTTGCGGCACATTGAAGGTGAAGGATCGGTCAGGTTTCTTCCGTTTTTTGGTGGCATCAAGTGCCGGATGGCTTAACTGCAGTTTGACTTCCTTTTTGACGGTCGGAACACCGGTACACTGGTGGAGGCCAATTAAATGTTGATGTCCTCGCGATGTAGTGTCCATTAAGTGCTGTAAACACGAGCTCTTTCGACCAATGAATGAGGACATTACAATGTGTAGTTTTGCATCTGATGTAAATGTAGAACAATTACAGTTGATTATCAAGTTATCAGAGTCAAAGCTCTAACACTTATCAAACAATTATGCTATGAGCGACGGTTGATGGGCTCTTTAGTGGGCCATTGATTTCTCATAAATTTCTCCGACCAGCCGTGCAAACGAGCAAACGCTTTAAAGCGGTAAGACTCATGGCGCATACCTTCGCACGGAAAGCTCCACATGATGCCGCCGCTGACCTATTGTAATCGACATCTTATTATCCGCGCTGTTTATTTCACGGCCCTTATTTTCGAGCAAGCAGCAGCAGCAGCAGCAGCATTGTTTGTGTGATTCGCCATTTCTCGTTTGGTCGGTGGGCGTCTGGTCTGGTCTGGGTTTCGCACTAACTTCGGTCCGCGCGTCATGACTCTCGTACGGTCGGTCGGTCTGTCAGTGTACGTGCGGACGGTCCAGCGAAAGAAGTGTGCCACATAACGGGATAAAGACGAGGCAAACGCAAACCCCGAGAGGAGAATCCAATAACTACCACCACCATCAGCCAGCCAGCCTGGTGGTCGCACTTGTGTCTTGAGGTAGTTTCGTCATGGTCAGCACTGAAGTCTTAGAGTCTTGGGTTCGTCCTCTTGGCTGTGCCATTGCGATAGAGTGTGCGAGCAAAGAAGGAGCAAAGATGCAGTGACGAATAAACGTCAACTTTTACCCCCTGTACTGCATCATCTCATCATCATCATCATCATCATCATCATCATCATCATCGACATCATCCCGTTCGGCAACCAATCAACTGTTCTACTCTTCTATCCCTCTGTTCC
The DNA here is from genome assembly GCA_002091835.1 of Anopheles maculatus. NCBI lineage: Eukaryota > Metazoa > Arthropoda > Insecta > Diptera > Culicidae > Anopheles > Anopheles maculatus. Next base: position 171,771 of record KZ062129.1, read on the forward strand.
CGGATCGTGACCAACTCATGGTCACGGAAGTTAAGATTGTATTGAATTAGAGTGTGTTTGTGTGTGTTTGTGTGTCTGTATGTGTCTACTTTTGCACTGCTTGATCTTGGTGATATTGATTCGAGGTAAAATTGCTCGTTTAGCCAACAAATCAATGAATCCGGATCGAAACAAAAATTTGTTTTACTCATGTTTTTGTAAATACTTCATCGAATTGCATTTGTAATTTATCGATTTATGTGTGTTCGCCACGGTCAGACACACCGAAACAACCCGAAACGAAACGTGAAAAAGTAACGCTTCGTAACGCTATTTTAATTGCTCTGTTTCGCTGTGTTTGCGGGTTTGATCGGGTTTGACAAGCAGATCGTCGGAGAAATTATGTTGTTTACGATAATTTATGATAGTTTTGTAAATAGTTTAGTATCCCAACCAAAAGTAAGTGCTATTTTACTGTCACATTACATGTTTCGTGACGGCTTGTTTCGGTGTGTCTGGCCTGAGAGTTAGTGCCAGTATTCAATCCTATTCGGATCGTTCTCTCAATGCCTTTACTGGATGCTGTACCAAAGAAGAAGAAGAAGAAGAATCTTCAACAAGAAGGACAAGAGGTATACAAGACAAAATATTAACAAGCAGGAATATGAAACGGATTATTTGAAAATAGCTCGCAACATATTATGTACAATTTTTCTTAACCACAAGAAAGCTGTTAGTGTGGAATTAAAATATTATTTCTATGTTCAATTCCATACCGAAAGATATCATCATCAGCAGGGCTTGGTTGTGTGTGGATCTACAACACATAAATATCATTTATATTGATGGCCAAACAACCCCTAGACTACACGTGTACACGATTGCATACTTTCAGGCGTGGTGAAGCCAACGAGCAGTTTCAGTGGTAGGGGTTGAAGGATATGATACTTCTTCTTTCGCATATGGAGCTGTTTGGTTCTATCCGGTTGGCTCACCTATTGCATGTTACAAAACGCAATAGTGTATTGTTTGAAATTTACCTTCTATTTATCATTTTGTCACTGCATTGGGTCACATCAGTACTGGATAAATATTCTGAAAAACACGAAAAGGCAATTTTGGGTAAAAGACTCGAGAAGGCCCCCCCCTGACGAAAATGGTTGGTCCCTATAGGAAAAACGCCTAACAGTATGCAACTCGCAGCACATGTCGCAAAGACATCACTATGGGTGCGGATGATCTTCTGAGAGGACAAAAAAAGATGAATGAATTGAAGGAAAAAAAGGCTAAATTTGGAATTTAAATAACTCTTCCCTCATCATAATCTCTTATTTTGATGGCGAAGGATCATCTCATCTCTTCAGTTTAGCAACGGATGAACTATTCGGCCAATAAACCGCCCCTTTGATGTCGAACAACTTTCCCTTATAACTCGTATGGGCGTTCTGGGGCAATTACTCATCGTCGATCGATAGGCTGTGACACATGTTTGGACTTTGGCAATGTTGCCCGGTAACTTATATGGGCGTTCTGGGGCGACCGCTCCGTGTCTGGAAAGTATTTTAAGCAATAATAGATATTGTATTTATTTAATAAATTTTGACCGCATGAAAAAACACTGTGCGACAAAATTGACAGATTACAGTGCTGCACACAAATAATTCTAGGGGGGGCCTTCTCGAGTCTTTTACCCAATTTTGTATTCAGTTCAATTATGCTACTCGGCTGTATGCTCTGCATTTAATTTATTTGGCGTGTTAACCAATAATGTTACGACATGAACGTTGTATTCATTTCTTAATTGATACTTTTTATGCTTAACATAATTTCCCAATATGTTCATTATTCGTTTAATTCTGATTTATTTATTATACTGTTTTTTTAATTCTTATGCATGCAAGAGCAACACCAAAAACAGCACAAACACCGACATTACCTTGACCGTCGTTGAATTCAATATGAATCGATCTCTTGTGCGAAGTTAGCGCCACCTATGAGGGAAATCGCATGAATCGCTAGCGCCCTCTGCATGTCGTTGTATGAAACAACGGTTTCACCCTAAACCAAAATCATTCGTTAAATATCGTTTCGCCCAAACTGTATGCAATGTGCAATACAATAATGTGCACCAAATGTGTTGCGCCTCGAAGTATGCACGTTTGTGTGCAAAAGGTTTCTGAGATTTCGAAATGGGTTTATAAAATTACCCAAGACTTCCTCCACAACGTATGCAATCTGTATACGCGTTGAGAGTTTGGGTTTCATCGTTAATTCTTTTTTCTCCAATTTGATGATTTGCGTATGAAGAGGGTTGTGTTTCATATTGATAACACTGAAATGGGTCAAACACGGTATATGCGTACTTATTTTTTCTAGCGGCAAGGACAACTTCTCAATGTGTTTTTGCTTTTAGGCCAACTTTCGACAATATCAAAAACACATTCGAGAAAGAAACGTTTAGTTTGTGAGCATCGGTTTTGCATGTAGCCGTCGTGTATCGTACCAAGCCACAGCATCTACTCATATGCAGATAGCATAAAATTTTAAATTTCTATAATGTATATGCAGCATGAAACATTAATAACTTGTCTATTTATTCGTCCTCTCTTTCGAACAGCGCGATACAAATGAGGAACACTAACTTCAAACTCTCTCAATCCACGAGACATTATTGTGCTTGGGACGCGTGGCGTTTATTAACACGCATTCATTTGTATGCTAATTTATGCGCTGCATTTTCCTGAATCACTATAAATATTGTAATTATTGTGTTCTCCCTAGCACCGCTCCTAAAGCATCGACGCTCGACATCGATCCGTCGTATATTTCGTAAATGGTGGCTTATGGGGTGAACGGATAGGTGCATCCGTTGTTTTTTTCCACCATGTGTTTATGCTGCGCTGTGTATGCCGGGAAAACCATTCATCGTCCTGAATTGAACACACAACAACAAAAAATAAACTCACACATACGCGGCACGTTTTTAACGTTTGCAAAGCGTCACCCATACAGGCAAACAACCGTACAGAACCGTTATGTATCGGATGCTACTGCGAGTCCAATTTAAAGAGGCAGAAAATGCGGCCTTTACACGAGCAAGAAGGGGTAGTTGCCCCTGGTGCGGATAATGCAACGGATCTAAAGTAACATCGTTGACATAGTTTTCCCCCGTCTAGTGTCACGTTTTTCAATGTTTTCTGCCGCTTGTGTGTATGTTCTGCAATCCTTTTCCCCATGGTGATGAAAAGGACAATGGTTGAACCTTCTTTTTTGTTATTTTTTTTCGCTTTGCTTTGCTTTGGTTGCTGGCCTGCTTGTGTAGAGGCTGTGGAAAGATTACGAGTTTGATAAATTTAAATATTCCAGGCTTCGGTGTGCACGTGACCAAACTTTCACTTTCAAGCACATTGTGTATCTTTCTCCTAGCTGAGCATTATGAGCGTGAGCCTGTGAGCGGGCCTTACTGGCATCGTGAGATGATGGCTCACCGTGAGATGGTTGTGGTGAGTGTAGTAGTGAGCAAAGGATGTCGTTCGTTCGTTCGTTCGTTCGTTCGTTGATAGATCCTTGACAATCAGAGAAAGTAGATGACCGTTGTTTAAACGTGGGATGCTTGAAAAGGTACTCTTGTTACGAATCGGTAGCAGTTGGCCTTTTAAAGCCCTTTATATCAACCTATAGCAGTATTTTAGGTGTTTACTGTACATGACAACAAACTTTACTCATACATTTATTTTTTATTTTATTTTGTATAAATAATACAACGAAAATATATGAAAAAATTTTCAAAACACAATACAAAATAAGTTGTATTTTTACGTCTATCATATTTACATCGATAATGACGCAGTTCATTTAATTTAATTTAGCTCAGCATTCATTTGCATCGCATAAAATTTAAGCAAAATTTAAACTTCATTTCATTTTTAAACTAAATTAGTTAAATCTAATTACTGCAGTAGCATTACTGCATTCTAACTATAGTAATTCGATAATTAATTTTTATTCTATTTAACTTGTAGAGTTGTGTTTCTTTAATATTAGAAAAAGTTGTAGAAATATCAACTAAAAAAATATGGGTTTTTATATAATTTGTCTATTTTTCCATTCCCATAATCCCGTTATCATTTCTCAGGAAATTTTCTTTTTAATAATGTTTTGTTTGTAAAATGACATTTAATGTGTTTTGTTCTAGTTTGCTTTGTTATCAGTTTGTATGTTTAGTTTATAAGCATTTCTCTATCTCCATTTTTAAACGCGATTTTAAATATTTTCACAACATCTTCGAAAAAGTGTCTATTTAATTTAGACAAGGAATCTTAATCCTTAATGTGTACCTATTAAGCATTACTATATTGGAATCAAAGGTATTGAAAAGGGTATATCTTCTTCTTTCTTGGCCTAACGACCTCTTAGGTCATGCCTGCCATTTTCGGGGTAACTAGGCTTATTGTTACCGCTTATTGTTAGTGAGTCAATCCTCACTATAGGGGAACGGCCCAGATGAGATTTGAACCCCGGACCTGCCCGGGTATATAGTTGTCTTGGAAAAAGATTTCCGAACAGGATAGAAATATGAGTGATTTGTATTAACCAGTAAGTTAACAATCGTTACCGAATATCCTTTTATCGGGCGATCCAGAGGTTCACAGCAGGTATTGGCTCAAGTCTTTCACACGGCAGGAACGTGTATTGAATCTCAACCATTACAATCCATAATCAGAACTTCGTATGGCTGTGGTGTGGTGTGGTGTGAATAAGTTAAAATAGCTCTAATATATCAGGTCTTTTAGCCAAAACGAAGAAGGAATATCCTTTTTTCTCTCAACATTCCAGCATTTCTGTTACATTTTTCAAAACAATTCATTCTTTTCTTTAACAATATCAAAGTCATACAGCCATTATAAAAACAATTGTAGTTAACTAGACACGACAACTCTGATAAAAATAAGCAAACTTATGTTTGTGTTCAAAAATAGTGCTTCTATTCCTATTTATTCTCTTCTTCATTTCCATAAACAACGTAGACAGCATATAGTAATGCTATATAAATAGTATGTTACTAACAAAAGTAAACTAGAGCATTGTAATGCCTAATGTTTTCTAGAATGGTGACGATATGGTCAGGACAAACTGACAGCAAAAAGGGAACACAGTTCGCCAAGAAAGCAGGTAAAGGTACATACAGTGTGCAAAGAACGTCGAAACTGCTTCTTGAAGCACGTAAAGAGATCTTAATTTGCATGGCCATTAGGCGGGGCCACTCTAGGCAGAAAAAAAGCCCCAAGATAAATGGACATACTTTCGGTTGGCTGCGGAACGGTTTTAGACCATTATTTCCTGCATCCGTTCCAGTGCTGCCGGTGTTACCTTGCCTTGTGCTTCTTTTCGTGCGTTTGGCACGTGGACGACCTGCGAAGATGTACAGCTTCCGGATGGATAGCGCTGTTTTAGCGTCCAACCTAATCCCTAGGTAGTTTCCTGTTCCTGTTCTCCTGTGCGTCCTTCTGCCGTCCTCCTCCGACGTTTCGCCCCACAAGTTACATTTATCAGTTGACTGATCGGGGTGCACTGCGTCCTTGTCGATTTTGTTTCTTATCCCTTCTGTCGCCATTTTGTCATTTGTTGTTTTTCCTCCCTCTCGCGCGGACTTGATTGCTATCGGCAGTGCGGCTGTGGTTGTGTGGTTGTGAAGCGTTGTGATATTGGCCAGCAGAAGAGTGAACAGATGCTGCTGCTCCACGGAACGGATGCTGCTGCTGCTGCTGTTTGCAAATGCGCACGCACACACAGCCACGGGCCCACAGTTTTCCACCCCATGGACATGGAGTTCCGCATTTTTCCCTTATCGCTTGTGCGCTCTTT
>KZ062129.1:177893-199137 GCA_002091835.1 Anopheles maculatus
AAATTCAACAACACTGCAAAGGGGAAACACACAGCGAGAAAAGCGAGAAAAAGCTGCTGTATTGAAAACAAACACGGTGGAGGGAAAAGTTTCCGCAGGACCCGTTTTTACCGCACAACAACCGACCGAACAATGCGATGAGTGTTGGGAATAAAGTTTTCCTTTTTGGGCGATAGCTGGTTCGCTTTCCAGAAAGGCGCTAAGAAACGCACCACAAATGACACCTCGGTGTGGGTGAGGTTTCTTAGACTTGGGCGAGGACGTATGAGGGAGCTTGGGTGGGAGATGGGGCGAAAATAAAAACAAAAATAGGACCAACTAAATTGGGTACGCTACCTTTCGAAGGGCGACCTCGAGGCCAAAGGGAGTGATAAATTTCTCCGGAGACCATTCGGGGAAATCATCTGAATGGCCGTGTTTCTTTTTTCGTTCTTGGGTACGTGTACGCTCCTTTTTTGTTTTTATTTTTGCTGTACAGACTCATGATCCAACTCACCACTAGCGTGATGGTGTCCTTGTTTTGTGTTCGTTGTACAGCAACGATGACATCTTTATGCCGGGGCAGCACATCGTCAGCAGAAAAAGCATCCGGGCTCTTGCTGTTTCTGCAAGTGCGTTGATGGGATAAATAATTTTTCCGACCGAATTTTCCAACCCCCGGACACGGACACGTAATTTCATCCACGTTCCCTCGTTATCGTATTATATCGTGAGCGCGGTCGGTCGGAGGGTTTGCTGACCTTTTCCGTTTCTTACCTGTTGTATGCTGGCACGGTTAATCGATGGAGCGCTACACGAGGTAACGATGTAACGATGACATTTGTAGTGCAATTGGAAATCGCTCGCATTGTCAGCGTTGGTTTGGTTTTCCGTTTCAAACACATTCTAAGAGACACATCCTTGTAGCTAACTTCCTATGTCCTTTCCGTAACCCTTGGACACGTAATTTCATCCACGTTCCCTCGTTATCGTATTATATCGTGAGCGCGGTCGGTCGGAGGGTTTGCTGACCTTTTCCGTTTCTTACCTGTTGTATGCTGGCACGGTTAATCGATGGAGCGCTACACGAGGTAACGATGTAACGATGACATTTGTAGTGCAATTGGAAATCGCTCGCATTGTCAGCGTTGGTTTGGTTTTCCGTTTCAAACACATTCTAAGAGACACATCCTTGTAGCTAACTTCCTATGTCCTTACCGTAACCCTTTTTGTGATTGTGGTTTGAAAGTTTGATAACGGCAAAGAAATGACGGTCCAAAGTTATCCACAAAAACCGCTCCTGCCCTGGTCTGGGAAAGGCGTGATCAAAGAACGAGTCAAAAGTTAAATTGGATTTCTTTGCAAACGCGATAACACAAACCGAACCCGGGATCGTCATTTGGTACGATGAGCACGGAAGACGATGTTTTAGGGATGGTTGAGTCAAACAATTGCCAAATTCGTTTTAATGATAGGTTTGCTGTCCTGCAGCATCATTGCCGATGGAATTCGGCGAGATGTGTTACTTTGTGTCTCAAATTGTTGCAATGTTACATTGTGTTTTGGAGACTCCAGTTTTGTAAATCAAACAAATTTCAACAGCATTATAAGGATGAAGTACACCAAACAGCTATTGAGGCATATAATGTTCCGGCTGAAAACTCGTTGCTCGTTGCGCGAAATACTATTTTACATAAATAATAGAACAAGTTTGCGTTAACGATAACGAGTGTTTTAATGTATTCCTTTTCAGTTGCTTTTGTATTTGTCCTATTTAAAACAACATCGCTAGTAGTAGAAACTCTCATTGCTTTTTCTTCACTGTTTTGCGGTATAAATAACGTCCATTCGCCCCGTGTGCATTAAGGTGAGCTGAGGTGCCTCTGGACAAACTTTAATATGCTGCGGATGCTGTACGAACCGGTCGGCCAAAGACGGCGGCGGGGCCGTTGTATGAGGTTTGTATCTTTGGTAACTGGCGTGTGTGTGTGTGCTGCTGCTGCTTTTTTCGTTTCCTTTTATTCGAATCCATTTGAAGTGGATGTAGGTTCTTGAGAAGAAAGAATACAAATGTTACAAAAAAAGCTCTCGTCTCTCGGCACGTTGTGGTATTGCCCCGCGGCCGGCCCTGCCATTCTTTGGCCATCCCTCGGCCGCAGTATGTTCTTTCCTGCTGCAGCTCGATCGTCTCCCATACGCGAACGCGTGAGCTTGTAAGTTCGACAGCCGTACGCGCGCTATACGAGAGAGAGAGCGTGCTGCCAGACCGCGGAGGCTGTAGTGATCTTCCACTTGCTCGCGAACTGAGAACACGAACAACGGCTGTGCGAAGGATGGGAGTGCAGGAACGACAAACACGGCCAAGAAGAGGGCGAAACCGAGCCGAGAAGGGTGAACAATAAAATCCCCTATGAGATGCTGCGCGAGTACGAGTTCATCATCAAGAAATCGTTGACCGCAGTCAAGGTCTTGGCTTCGAGCTTCATCACACGCGTCCCGCGCTCGCGGAACCATTCGCTCTTCGCTCCAGCGTACACCTTCCTGTGTGTCAGTGCTCCTTCATAGACGAGGCGATGGCGATCGATGCACGATCAGACCAACGATCGTCAAGTTGTCCACTGGCTAACGAAGCAATCGGTTAGAGTGTAATTTTATCTAAAGTTAATAACCATCGGCATCGTTTACTCTGGCTAGCTAGGAGTAAAATGCCATTTACGCTTACGGTGGCAGTAAGAGCACTTCCATGAAGTTAAAATGCAAAACTGGCTGGAACGCTATTTTCTGTGCGGTTTTGGTCTTTCCGCCAATAAAATAATCTTCTGTCATTTTAACGTTGAAATATTTCTTTTTAATTTTTATCTATTTAGGAAATATTCTCAGCATCATTAGCTTTGCGTACTCTTCGTAGACATACAAAGCCGCGAAAACGCTCAATATCCTATAGGCCCACAGTTTAAAATGAATTTCCGATTGTTGAAGCATTTATTTTCATAGAAATTATTTTAAAACGAGGCTGTTATTAAAAACATTGAACAGAAACATTGAAGAACACCATTGTTATACATTTTATTGTTTTAAGAAACAAAATTCCTTTTACCTACTTACAAATTACTTATAACAGACATTTGCAGACACTTCAAATCAAATCTCGCAACCACGGTGTGATAATCGATTTCAACTCTCAAACGAAGCATAACCAACTGTTTTGATGAGTGTGGTTACTTGTACAAATAGCTGCTCAAGTTATTCTGCGGGCAAATCAATTTGTAACCTCTGTCTGTCCATACTGGATCATTCCTTATGATATTCCACAGGTATAAGCAACTTGAATATAAATGAGACAAGTGTTCAATAATGTCGATCGACCAACTACACCGTTTCTAGCTCATGTTTGTTAAGAGACGCGTTAAAAAGCACCTCAACAACTATACTTGAATGGGGAAATGGGGAATGGTGGAAGAATTGAATGTTGTTAAATGGAAACATTCATGCGGTCAGATGCTTTTATTTTCCGAAAAATAGTTATATCCACGGACAGATACAGTGGCTAGAATTGTGTAGTGAGGCTTTGGTCGAGCCTTTACGATCGAGCTACGTTTCGTATCCATGGTAACCGCGCGTACACGCAGAGCAACAGCGGCATCAACAGCGTTTGTTGTTTTCTGGATGCTTATCGCTTTACCTTCTTACAGACAGTAGCCGGTATTGTCTGAGCGTTGGCTCGTTTGTGTCTACCGTGACCTACCCTCGTGGATGTAAATAGTCGCGCATTTCCACACAAATGTCCGCACAGCAAACAGCAAATTGCGTAGAGCTTTTTCCTGTGTCGGTTGTGTTAGGGTGTGTACGGGCTTTCTGCACAGCCGCTTGCGCAGATCAGTCGATGGGCAACGAGGCTTAAGAATAATTTTACACTTCAAGGATAGCTGCGTCGTTCGGCGGACCGGGACCGAGTCCAAAATCCGAGACCGAAACCGTGAGCCCCGTGAGCGCTGAAAAAGCCTCCGAAACCCACCAAACTCGGGACGCGAGGGATACGCGCTTCACTGGGCGTAAATTTTTCGGCGTTTCGGTCGATGGGTTGATCGTGCAAGGGTTTGTGTGTGAGCGAGTGTGTTTTGGTACGGAACTTCACGGGAGCGTCACGAATCGATGAAAGTTTGTTGCACTCGCGCCACTTGCGCATCACCGCACCATGAATCGATCAAGACAAGATCGAAGGAGCGACGCTTCATGCGGCATAAGTGGGTCGTCTGTGCCGCAACATTTAGCATAGGTTGTATTATATAGTATGAGAGCAAAATGTATGAATTCGACCGATTTTGAAATATTTCAAACCTTTTTTAACTCGTTTTGAAGCTGATATCCTGGAATTTGAAGTCTAAATCTTGAAGATTTATTTCCTTGTTCTGGCGGAATTGTTTCGTTGGATGACCCCATAGTTCTTCATGTGTCACATAGTATTTCTGGTTCCAGAATTATCTACAACGAGTTTTCCGATAATCGCACACAAACATCCCTGATCACGAAACATCCCCACACGCTGAGCAACACCACTTAAACTTTAACATAAGTTTAATGGTACATCATCATTGTTACGGACGTCGTCGTCGTCGTCGTTCGTCGAGAAAAAGGAGCATTTAATCGACATTGTTTCGCATTGCAAAACATAACCTTCTGCTGTGCGCGTTGCTTACGGTTGTCATCTTACTGTTTTCGCACACGTTTCTGGATCCTTTTGAATATTGTTGCATTATGCTCCGGAAGACATGCTTTAAACAATGACGAATAACCAGGCACGAAAGCATTAGTCGTGCGATTCTGAAAGAGGATATTATCTCCGACACGGCATGGGAGAAGGACCCACACCGAGGCTTAAGTCGGCCGAGTCCTTCGAGGATAAAAACTACAAACAGGAGACACGATCGAAACACGGAAGGCGGGTTGGAAAATCGAAAAACAAAGCGCCCAACTATCTCTCATACTTAGCAACGCGCCCGGTCGTCTTCGTCGTTGCCATCGGATGGGCAGCAATCAATGCGCCTGCAGGACCTTGAAAGCAAGCATATAAATTGCATTCAATGACCTCTGCTGTAGGTACCGTGTGCAGCGACGGTACACCAATTGTTCCGCACCCGACGGACACCCTTTTTCGATGCAATGTTTTCAGCATACGTCGGTCGAATTCTAAAGGCATTCCCAGTGGCTTTCTCGTGAAAGATCGTGAAGTTTTAAAGACAGCAGAGTTTCGTAACCTTGAGTCTCTGTGGACTTCGAAGCGCGTTGAACGCGCGTTGGCAGCACAGCACGGCGGGATGATGCGTTAAGAAACGTGCTGTAAAATAGAGCCATAAAAAGATTATCACAGTTACAGCAGCTTAAACATATAGAATTATTCGTTATAATCCTATCTCGTTATGATGCAATTGCACATTTCGTGTTCACCTTTTATTATCTTATGAGAGCTTTTATAGCACCGAGTCGTGAGTTTTTCTCTGCTTCAGGCGTATGAATTGGGTCTAAAAGTTGAGGTGCGTTACGATCATAGAGCTCTGTATAGCTCACTATGCAAATGATGATATGAAACATTTTTATGTTGATGCAAGTTTTTCTAGCAACCAGGAAAAGTAGTATTACCATCGTGCTCGCACAATTAGAGGTGTTTTGCTGTGCTGCGTTGATAATTCCTCTCATTTCCTGAGTGTTTTGGATTGTAAAGTCAAGAGTTGTAAAATAATTCGCTTACTGGAACCGGTTTGTTCTGCGCGCAACCTCCAAAACGTCCGATGAAGCAGCAGCCAACGGAAATGAAAAGGGAAAATGTCCCCATCCGTGCCTTGGTTTAGTGAACGACACATGCGCTGGCCGTACCTTTTCCATTTTTCGCTGCATCGTCCGGACATACGGCTCGGTTCAATGAAATCGTCCAAACAATAAAAAAGACAGATATCATTGCACGGAACATAAAAGGCGTATTTATTGTGGCAAACAATACGGGCTGCATGCCGATTCGTTGTTCGTGGCGAGGCCTGCCCTATGCACACATGCTGCAACATAATAAGTACGTACAGTAAGTGCACAACAGCATCTTTATCGATCGCACACGATCATGCGACGACCACAAGGCACCACCAGGGATGAGGATCGACGAAATGTTGAGCATTCAGTGCGAACCTTTAGTTCAACGGCCATGGCCAGGGTGAGAATATGGTATTCAGAGTTGAATTGCATTCCATCTGGCAGGATCTGATTTGTTTTATCGCCGCAACACACGCACATAAACAGCACCGTCACACACCGAAAGGATCTCCTTCACCCAAGGGTTCCCCAATCTCAGGCGGGGTATCCCAACCTGCGAAAGGAATCAACTTTAAGCCGATCGGACTGTGGCGTCATTGAACCTCGACCTCCATTTTTTCGCTGGCGGCGGCAACGTTCGCGCAACTTTGTTGAAAGAATCGATTGGTTGCGCGTTCCGTACGGCAAGATTGATTCCATTTTTATCGCTTATGATTGCTTCCTCTCGGGTGTGCACGGATTGCACGGATCGCCCGGGCACATTATTCCCCACGATGCTGGCGATGGCCGTACTGTGTTGTGCCTCGCTGAAGTCCGTATTCTTATTACGTTAATATTCATTCAGTTTTTTGTTGTTGTTTTCCCATCGCCGTCACTACGGCGGGCCCATTTTAGACGTTTATTGAACTTGAATTTCACGGCCGTCAGAATCGAGGGGGGGAAAAATTGTTTAAAAAATCGTTCACACACCTGAAACAAATCCACTAATCGTCGATGAATAACAAAACGATGTTATGCTGGTCCATTTTTGCCGCTATGTATTATGGTTTTAGCCGCTGAAGGCATGTGAAGTGGCAATGGAACAAAATTTTAAATAACTTGCTCTTATTTAAGAGGAATGTATGGAACAATACACGGAGCGAAAGAATCGTTTGTTGAACCCCCGTTAGTTTGCAAAAGTACTGCGGCGTACTGCTAATTAATATAATAAAAGTGCTTTGTGACGCGTTTTATAAGTATTCTTCAGAACATCGTAAGAAACATAATTCGGCTTCAATTAGCTTATTGCATCTTAAGGCCCTTTTCGAACGATGCATTTGCACAAAATTGCCCACTCGGTAGCTCGCTTCGAAGAGGTTAAGTTTGTTTTTAATTTTATGTCATTTCATTTTCCATTAAAAGCCTCGTCCTTACGGATGGGTATCAGAGCATGTTCATTGTGTTTCATCAGTTTCTCCCTCAGCATCGTCGAAGCTCGGTTAGTATTTCCGCTGTCCCAGCAGCAGCACCGAGTGAACGAGCAAGAAAGCAGACATGTTTTTACTGTTGAGACCCACTATGAGACTGTGCTGCATCCCCCAGGGCAAACCCGACCCGTGAACCGTTCGCATCCCTGTACGGACTGTCCGCCACCCGCATTTGCCATCGGTTTCGGTCGTCCTCAGACACATGCACCGATGGTCATTCACGCGGAGCGCGAGTTTAATTTTAATCAAAGGCGATTAATAACCCACCCAATTGCTGACCGCCGCGAATGTGTGTGTCTGGTAGGCCCAACGGCGATGCCGGTTTTGAGAAGTGATAAAATGGAAGTAAAGTTAATTTTTACGTCCACAGCCCAATTGACGCTGTCGCTATCGATTGACGTGGTGGAGGTAGTCGGCGATGCTTGTGCTCATGCATTACGAATCCACGGAGTTTTAGGCATTCAATTTCTCGTTCTAATTAATCCCTTAATTATGGTGCATTATTGTCGATTCGTTTTGTTTGCTGAACACATAAGTGTTATGAATGAGAACTTTAAAGTCGTATTTCAGGCTAGATATAATTTAAATTCGAACTTGTTTATTGGTGAATAAGTGTTGGGTATGAATGGAAAAATCCTCCATTGGATCATTGTTTGGTGATTGTGCGTTAAGGATACTATGTAGCTTCAGTTGGTTGCATGGTGAGTGAGCGCAATTATTACAGGTGTCTGTGCTTCTTTGACAGTTAGCGGTGGCCCTGAACTCTGTCATTGAACTTTACGAGATTTCATCGCCACGAACCAGAGCACCAGCCACTGTAAAGCGAATCGTAAAATAATTTAAACAAAAACTGCAAGCTCCACTGCCGACTGTCCACTACCGCGGATGCAGACACGTAAGCTCGGAAATAAAATTGTTTTCGCGACGTACGGCACAAACAGTGGGATACCTTGCAATGCGTTCTCTTTCACCAGAATGATCAACTTCATCACGTTAAAGTTCATCGTGGTACAATATTCTTCCCAAATGCTTAGAAAAATTATCTTCATGAAATCTATTAAAAGTTGTTTTAATATATGCATTTATGATTCAGTATGTTAAAGGCTATGTCAGTTACTGTTTCGACGAGGATTAGCAAATTCATCCTTAGTACGTCGTGCAATTGCATCAAGAAGGATATTGGCAGCCTTTTATTGGTTCCAACTTTTCTGTACATCACATAAAAATGACACATCACGCTCTATAAGAGCAAATTGTATCACAATAGGACTGCCGAATAATACAAAACCATTTCACAACCCTAGCAAAGGGTCCTGAATAAAGTCTGCCAGTTTTGTGGGCTGATCCCAATGGAGATTCGAATGCTGCACGGGTGCGTTGTTGAGCCGTGGATTATCCTGGGAATGTCCCCCAGTTTCTGAAACAATATTTTCACATGTGTTGATTATGTGTGATGAACCTGACACAACTAGACAAAAATCAATAGTATTTCATCTCCGCGAAACACATTCAGCATCGCGGTATGAAAAATGCGTTCGCTTCCTTTAACTACGACGGGTGATGGTTCGTATCCGAGAAGGGCTGGAAAAAAGGATCAAACTGGCGAGGGGTGGACATATCCCTGCTGCATGACGGGCGGGCAACAAAACAAAAAAACGGTGCTAGGGTGAAGAAACCCAACCACAGAATATGTTTTATACAATTTTATATTGAATTACGCACGTACCAAGCAGTTAGGGGCAGCGTGTAGGCCGGAGGGTTCAACATTCCGTTCAATTGCAATGGTTGTGCAGAACGGGCCCGTGTGTTTGTCCTGCATCGCGGGCATACATGTTTGGCCCAACGCACCATATTGTTCGTTGCATTGGTCTGGGTGTGTGTGTGTTTGTGTTTTTTTCTCTCGTACTAAGGGAAATCTCCTTTCGTCCTTTCAGAGACACGATGGCGGGCGCGGATATTTGTGATGTGCGCTCGCGTGTGCCATAGAGTTCAGTTTCGCTTGGCTTAAGCTTCCCGTGGCCTAGCTCAGAGCCAACGGGTCCGTTCCAGGGCATGAACTCCTCGAAAACAGGCACGTTCCGCACTCGTGCACTCGTGGACGATTTTTTTTGTTTTGTTTGAGCTGCTTGGCTTTCAATGTGTGCAGTCCGCAGCTCGGCGAACCAGGATACGACCATGTTTTCCATTCGTGGCTCAGTGCACACTCGAGCATTTCGGGGGAAAAATCGTACACGCATTAGTCATTCCGTGAGCCCTGGCGCACGACTTTCCCTCGTGCCGAATTTGCCGTCCGAAAACTGTACCGATCGATTCCACTTGCCCACATTTTATCATGCTCGGTCTGCAGTCGCAGTCCTTCGCTAGTCCGTTCCATTAATCCTGTCCATACATTTCGATCCCTTCTTGTCCTTTGCTGCTTCTCCATCGATTTCTCAAACGTATCGGCTTAGCGAAGTTGATTGACGGAAGCGTACACTAATGGAAATCTGTAACCAATTTATTGTCGTCCTTACAAGGTTCTCTATTTTCTCTTCCACAGACCACTCTAGTCAAAACACCAATCGAACGTTAGGACAGACCTGGGGAACTAAGGTAAGAGTATTTCGCCATTACTTAATGTCCATTTATTTGACTTTTTTTATTCCATCCAACGTATAATTGAGCGTTGCAAAAATATGTGCAACAACTGTTTCAATTGATTGGTTGAAGTATTGATGAAGAAGTTCGAGAAATGTACCTATACGTATGCTACAACGTTCAAGATTCAGTTTTGCGTTAAATTTAATGGCACACTTTAGATGGTTAAGCAATTATAATCATAAAAACATACTAGAATAGCATGTTTTAGAAAACTAAAACAGTTCTCTACTGAGACATCCTTCTCAACCGCTGTATTAATTAAAGTTACATTTCAATCCTCTTACTTTAAATGTAAGGATGAGCGACTTGGCAGCCCTAAGGTTCGCACAGTTTGCGACATTAAATCGGCTTAATGACTAGAATGCTTGGTCCATAGAAATAGGAAAGAATGCTGCCATTATTGCTCGGAAGCGGTACGGCTCTCTTGCTTCGTCCGAAAGTACGTCCCATGCTAGTTTCGCTACAGATAATATTTGTTCCCTAACTGGAAGCTCGTCTAGAACAGGATCATCGATATCAATATCATCTAGGTCGTCCTGTAAGTTCGCTGTTCGGGTTACTCCGATCGGTGGGAAGTGCTTCTTTTCCAAAGCGTTTATTGCTTTGCATTCTTGCATAAAATCATGCAAAAATAGTAGAAACGGATCCGAACATACAGTCACCCGGCTCTGGGAGTCCATCATATCAGCGCAGCTAAAATAGCAGAATTGGTCCGTACGAGGAAGGTTGTAAAATGTAGATACCATTCTTTCCGTAAGCTTGTTGTGTTGTGATCGGTTCGCCGTTGCTCTGTTTCGGGGAGGTTCATTCACCTGATCGAATTTGCAAGAACTGGAAACAAAACTCGAAAACAGGTTGCGGTTAGAGATTTACAAAATTAGCAAATTTTCGGGCATCAGTGTGCGTATCAATGCGTCACGATGATGATCTCACCTGTGTACGAAAATGTCAACCGCTTTCTGAAACTGTTTCTTTCGGCGGGATAAACGTTGTGATGCTGTTTTTGGAACAATCACTTGCAATCCTTTGCTAATCGTTCTGAATGCCGAACGAGATGGGCTGGTTCGCCGCATCCGGCGTTGACGGAAAAGAATTTCGTTCAAAAGGTTGCAACCACCACTAGAATGTTTGGGCATCTTCAGCAATAATTTTGATATCGATGTTGAGAGCGACATCGACGCCTACTTGATGAACACAATCGACAATCTTTAATAATAATACAAGCTTCGCAAACTCGTCTTTAACGACAAATATCTTTGAAGCCAAATATGTAGGTGTCCTGACACCACATTTGAGGCTCTGTAAATAGTTTTGTCATTCTTTTCTTGCTTCTAAGAATTGAACAATTACGCACTATGATTTTACTACATGTTCTTACCTGCGCTAAAAACTACCGTAAAATCAGTACGAAACCTTGGTTTGCAATGATTAATCGCCATACTTTCGGATTGCGAGTTGTCGTCGAGGGCATTATTGATCTTTTCTCACCACAAATACATGCGAAGGGCCGAACGGACGTCGGCAAGGGAGAGAGGAAGTGAGAAGGAGTGAGGTAATTATAGTACTCAATCCCAGGCGAATATCGAGTCCCACTCGAATCGGGTATCTGGCCAAGCTTAGTGAACCATGCAGAAACCCATTCACCAGAAACGGTTTTGCAGCCGACAGTCGACAACGGACGGCGAGTTTCCCAACGGAACGGATAACCTTCTTCTGGTGGTGTGAATCGAATCGGAAGGACACGCCGTTGGCGAGACGCCACGATACAGAAGTCACTTACAGTTTTCCTGGACCAAAGCTTCATGCAAGTTCCGGACCTTTTCGGGAGCGCTGGTGGATGGTCGTGCTTCAGTGGGTGGTGATAAAGGGGGCCGGATGGGGGATTGGAAAGGTTATGAAATGCCCTAGTTCTCCGTTGCTTGCCGGCTCCTTACGTGTCGTGAGACTTTCCATTCAGAGTCCCAGGCATAGCGCATGGTCGTGCCGGTTGGATTCGTTTCCTTAATCGATTGTTTCCGTTTCCAATGTCAAACGTGCCCTGTGATCGGGTTGCGATACTGCTGCTCGTTCGGTATTGACCTGAAGGAATCGTGTTCTGACCTCGAGCCGTCCAAGACTTGGGTTACTTAATGTCCGCCTTACGGAGAAGTGGATCAAGCTTATCAAAACATTCGGTAGTGAAATATTCACGCTTAATTGATTGTGTTACTTAAACATTACGATCATTTGAGGAACATAAGTCATCAATTGACATAATAAATTTCACCATTGTATTGAAACGATTAAGAATGTTTGATGGCATTGTACAAGTTTTTCTAAAAGCACATAGAACACATACTTTTCAATCATCAATTTAAAAAACATCAAAAAACTTTGTTCCAATACATAAAAAAACTGAAAATTTTTCAAAACTCAAAAATCTATTCACGAAGGCATCAGATTAAGGTGATCTCTTCCTAATAATATCAAAATCTATTCGAATCGGTTAATTACCGCTATAGATAAGGTCATTTTGAAAGTAAATCCAAACACCAATACACGGTTTGAGATGATTTTTTCTCCCGATTGACCTGATTGTTTTATACCGTGGTTGGCCAAGGAGGGTGTGAGATATGTAAAAATGAAATTCTACAAATAAACCCATGCCAACCCACCATCGCTCTCAGTTGGAGTGTATTTACATGCGACGCGTGTGTTGTTTCAGTAAATTGGTACATTTCCAATCGACCTAGTCTTCGCCTTGGGTTTATGAATATCACCAGTCGTCGTTATCCGGTCGACTGATGCAAGGTTTTGGACGAATATAAAGTAAATCCAACCGGCATGTTGGTAATTAGAATTAGTGGCTCATTTACCTATAAACGACAATCGATGTTGAGATGGAGAAAACTTTTCTTGCTCGTGTTCCGTTGGCTAGCGCCCTTCGAACAAACGCCGGCCAACGGGGTTGGTGTACCGAACAGGATTAAATGCTGCATGTAACATTATTCTTACGCGCTCAGATTCCAGGTGAAAGTGAACGATAAACATTTATGACGTTGAACGACCCAAAAACTGGCCCGACTGACCTTCACCGGTGAGTGTACTGTTTGCCGCGAAGGTTGACCTTCTTAGGATACGAAACTGTGGTTTTGTTTTTTTACATGCGCTTCACGTAGACCTTGGAATGTAAGACGAAACTTTGTGCGAATGGATTTGTTAACATACGGCGAACCTATTTGAGCTGTAAATAATTGTTATGCGCTGTTGTACGTTCCATGTAAACCGATTAGCTGTAGTAAATATACGAGTGTAACTGTTTGACATTTGGCAAAGAGGTGCCAACCCACCAACAGCTTAGCGATCGTTTTGGAAGATAAAAATAACAGTTCATAAGGTCAGAACTTAACAAACATCTTTGGGCGAAAATATCAAGCGAGCTATAAACATAGCCTGTGCGATGCAGGAAGAAAGTAATTTAAGCACGATAAGTAAGACAATTATCGGAGGAAATGGCTAAAGACATAACAAAACAAGCGAACTGTGTGTGATTGTATGTCTTCGCCAGAAAGCGCAACTAGCGACACTGTTCACGCCGACAGCCAGTTTGGTACGACGACAACAACGAGAGATCAAGGACAGGGACTGATGCGTTTCTTTTGGGCCGTATTGTCTTTAAGATGACATATGAGTGTCTTCAGATTTGGATACCATCCAAGAGACGGGGTATCGGAAGTTTCTGTATGAGACACTCCCATGCATCTGCAAGCAATCATTACATGCACAGCATCAGACAGTCCGGAGCGGCGGACACGCGGGTTAAAGTAATGATCCGCAGAAGAAGGAAGTCAACGCTGCTGCTCTTTTCGCGTCGTCATCGCCGGCACCGTGCAACGTGTGGCAAAAAGACACGCACCATCTTTTCCCCTATTTACCAATACCCGGGTCAATGTTGGTACCCTGGTACAAGGGTACTTCGTGAACTTTTTCTGTTCGTACATCTTGCGACAACGGCGTCTATGTGTGTCAAGGTGAACATTTCATACGCTGCACAAAGAGAGACCATTGGCGCGTCTAGTAGATGCAACAGTGTGCACTAAAGCTGGTCGGGGCGAAGGTATGCCTCCATCTCTCTTATTGTCATCCCCATTCGCTGCTGGGTTCGTTTATGTTAATTCATGCTTTAATATTAATGCAAATAATATGATTTAAAAATTTTATTGTCAACAGACGTATTATGTGCTATAAAACATAATATGCAATTAGTGGAGGTGTTGCAAATTTTAACAACTACTTGCCGTTCCAGGGCATTGTTGTACCCAAGCCTCGTTACAAATTTCCAATTACCGCTCAGCGATTTACATTTACTTCAGTAGAAGGTTTTGTAATCCATAATGCAATGCTAGGATGAAATATGGCTAACAGTAAAGGGTATACAAAACTAGTGATACAACACTAAAATAGCTACATATTTGTAGGAAACCATTTAGCAATACATACATACAACTTGTACGATTGTAGACAAAAAGTTAACAAACATGGCACTACTTTGAACCTAACCGGCAATTAAGTGTGGAAGTTTAGCCTACGGGTGAACTTGTCGATTGTGCGACACGATGTGTGCGTGTTTGAATGATGCGGGTGTCATGGCGAAAACGCGTCAAACAATATGAGCTGGGCTCGTTTTCGAGTTTATTATTATTATTTTTTGTTTCGCTGCTCCACTCGAGCACACCACTATCAGGGGAAGTGCGATGTTTTGAAGTACTAAACAACTATTCTAACCCCAGCGAGAACCATTCGTTGGCCATCTGGGTGTTTGGCGGCGGGGGAGTGAGTGCGGGTTGAGGAGAACCTCCGGTTCCAGTGTACCACACACGGAAACGATAATGCTACCAAACGGTACAGCAGGATAATAGTGCACTGGACTGGAAAGCTATACTTTCTCCATAATTTTCGTCACCCGGTGGCTCGAGCACGGTGCGCCGATGGTGGCACACATTTTGGGACCCACACACCAGGACAACGTATGCACGAGTGCGTGAAAATCAGTGGATTGTAACGATGGCATTATTTCATTTTATGCAACATTGATTAGCACTGAAAAAGGACACTAGTGACGGGCTGTGAAAGCCTTTTCGGCATAACAGCCGAGCCAAAGATCGGCTGGAATGCGTGCTGAACGATGTCTGTGGCAGGAGCGGTAGCAAATCGAAGGGGTTGGTTGAGGCGTTGAGAAAATGGACTCACCACAGCAAAGTTAGGCATTTTGCGTTGCACCATTTATAATTGTTTCGTACCGAAACGTTAATGCATTTTGCATTTTGTTTGAAAGCATTAGCTACCGGCGTTATTGTTGTCGCTACGATTATGGCTCTTGATTTGAGACACAGTGTCGTGTTTTTTTTTTGTAGCATGCAGTACCGGAAATTGCTACGATTGGATGCATTTGATTGTGTTTATTTGTTAAAATGAAACGAAAACACCTGCAACCAGGTTGCCAGGTAGCTGCATGTAGTAATTATTTTTGACAACATGTTTATGGCATCGAATAAACAAATCCTTCCGAGTGTTTTGCTTCACAGTTAAATGAGGACTAGCTAGCTGCTGCTTGCTACAGAGGAAGGTGTGAATTGGAATGCTTACGATCGAAATACTTTTCGTTGTTGTCTTTATTGGCATGATTAAAATAACAAAACATCACGATTTCCAATGAGTTCTGTCTATCAAATCTGAATGTTAGTACATACACTGATGCATTAAAAATTCTCAAACGCACTTACTCAAAATTGCCGTGTGTAATTCATTTCTTTGTCATGTATATTCCAGATATGCCTTCACGAATGTCATACAAGCGATGATAGCTACAAACTTCAGCTTCCGTCAACCATTTCAATATCCAGCTTTTCAACGAACATTAAAGGTAAGTTCTTCTAGCTTTCCAAAACATAATCATGAACGCGTAAGGCTACTGAAGTTGCTTATCTGATGTCGTGTTTGTATCCATCATCTTCAGTGCTTTGTTGTCTGCCAAACACACTGCAAAGATCTGAAACTGTCTGGTAAACGGTCTTAAACTTTCATTATACATTACCAAAAAAAAAACACTATATATATGGAAACCAAAACTATGGCAGACTGATTTTGTGTAGTGCAAAAAACCTCGATCGATTCTGTGAGACGGTAGCTATTTTCAACCGATAGACGATTCAACGACCTTCGGCGCTGCTGGCGAAGAGGAATGTGTTTGGTTGAAATGCAAAGAAGTCAATACACATAACACACTATACATAAGTAAAAGTGTCTGGCTGGATAGCTGCTGTCTGCCCAAGGTGTTGAGCAACCAAACACACCACCAGTTGAGAGTAGCAAAAATGTGACACGGAACAAAATGGATCTGCTATCGTTTCTTAGACAGTGAAGAGAAAACTAGACGATCTACGTCGCTCAATCACAGCTTCTACATATTTTGCTCCAAGATTTTCGTTCGTGCACTATGAACTCGTGGTACAAACAATAAATCTGCTTCCCGCTTCATTTCTCTCTCTTTCTCTCTCTCTCTCTCTCTCACACACACACACACACGCTCTCTTACTCTCTTTGTGTTTTTATTTGAAACTGAGTTTTCAAAGGACATCTTGAGACTAACTGATAAAAGGCTCTTAAATTAGTTAGCAGTCTCGTTAAATAAAATTCGTTGATTACTCGTTCTTTAAGAAATGCATAGTAAACGAAATCATAAAGGCGCTTTTTGAACTGGAGTAATTCATGATAGTACTAAGTTTTCGAATAGATATGTATAATCCTTACCACTGTTGGCTACATCGTGAAACGAAAAGCATGTTTCCTCATCAACGTGCATGAAAGCACAGTGTTATCTTAAAATAAGAACTGAAAGTACATAGTGGTTGGCAGATTTGAGAGAACGAAAGCAAAAAATCCACCATCAATGCACTTATTTTCATCCTGCACACATAGCGTGCTACATATCGGAATGAAATAGAAGATCAGTTCGCCTTGTCCGTGATGGAACGTGGGAGCAACCGAAAGGACGTACTCTCGCTATCCTGCCATGTGCCGGTTAACATAGTGGCAACAACACCATCGGTCCTGTGCGCATTTCAGTTGTGCAGATTCCGCCACCTTAGCTCTCAGGATTCGCTGCATGCGTACCGTCGAACGAGCGAAATGCCAGGAACAAAGTGCGGGGCAACGGGTAACGACGCATGGTGGCAATGACGTCGTCTGGGTCTGGAGAAAGAACCTTTTCCGCCATTGTTGTTATTAGTAGTTTTTTACGGTATACGAAAGAATCGCATGCACACCACACCGACCGACCGACGACGAAGCACGGCGAATACACGGAGTACGGATACTGATGGCCGCGTTGACGTTGGCCGGCCAACACGACGGGATGGGTTGGTGAAACTTTGGGAAGAACACATGGACGTACGGTTTGAGTTGGAATGCTCCGATGCCACTCGGTCGGTACGGGCGGTAACATAGACGACATTATCCTTGAATTCGACTCGAACCGTGTTCGCGAAAGCAGTGTTTTGCATCGCTTTCGGTAGTGGAGAGTAAAAGACTGAAACGATCCTTTTTCTGTGCATTATCCGGACACTTTCGTCGGAGTGTGAGTGCGATTGGGCTGCTTTCTGCTTAGTGTACTGTGTTTATTAGTAGTTTAGTAACTTTTGGACGTATTGTCAAGCGTAACGAAACAATGGTTAAGACTGCCGGAGTGGACAAAAACACTGGTAAATCAGTTCGATCCACGATGAGCCACGTGTTCGATACGGGTCCCTTCGTGTATCAGGATGCTTTGCAAGCTCGCTCGATAAAAAGTGCTTTTCACGCGGGACCGCAACACTTTTATCAGCCGAACAGTTTAGCGTACGATTCTACATTGCTGTGTGACGAATTAAAGTTGTTACTGTTTATGCAGCAACACCAGCTACATCAGCAGCAATTGCAAACGCCTGCATCAATATCGCGCTCGTCGCAGTCTGCACAACAACTAACGAACCGAAACCGTACCAGTATGATAACACGGCCACAATTCGCTTCTGGTTCTGCAGTATCCGTTACGAATACTAATGCTACTACCACTGCAGCTGTTGATCGATCGATCTGTCATCCACATCCGAAACACCATTTTCTAAGTGTACACAATCGTTTGCCTAGAGCGTTCAACAGCAACGGCCATTGGCTCGACCACGTGGGGCGTCTGCATCTGGACGAGCAGCAATGCATGCTAGCTTCCATGCAAGCTCAACTATTGTACAACTGGTATCTGATATGGGAAGCGACCGATCAGCACAGTGATCACTGGTGGAAGAATCGTACCGATATGCGTACCGCCATACAAACAGCGACGATCTGTCCCCTTCAGAATGCTCTTCTTCAAGCATTCTACCAGTTGCTGTCGAGTGCTGGAGATGGCGGTTATTTCCATCCGTTTGTCCACTTCGATCTCAGACATCGGGAAAAGCCGCCAGTTTTGCATAGACGGTATCAAAACTCGCGTCGAGGCCAATGTCGCGCGGGACAATTACCACTCGCAAAGGCGGTGTCACACTCTACCCCAGCTGGGACCTCGCTGCCAAAGCCGATCAACACGACAAATGGAAGGAGGCCGTCGATTGGCAATAACAATCCTTTAACACCGTTCCTGTTTGTCTACGTGCCGTTGCTAACGCCGTTGCCTGCACCCCAACAGTTAGCGTTTGCTGTAAACCACAACGCAGGCTCACCAGGACCACCGGTATCGCCGCGGCGTTCAGCTCCACCAGCGCCGTCAGGGTTGCCTCCGTCAACGAGCTCCTTGAATGCCATCATTAATGACAGGTTAGTGCAGCCATTCGTTTACGCACCATTTTCAAACGACAATTAAAACTCGTTTGGGATTTGCGGTTACATTGGTTGTGGAACCCTTTTTTGTGTGGAGCTTTCCAGTACTTCGCGGTTAGCACGTGTTCCATTCGAATGGATCGTTTCATACTGTTTGATCACATTTTTAAGACAACCCAGCAATAGTTGTTTCTTCATGGTTTCCAGCTGTAGCTTACGTCGATCAATATCCACTCTCATGCGTACTGGGCGGAAGGAAATAAATCTGCCAAACTTCAAAGTTGCTCGATTTCAACCGAGCAATGATCGAAAACATCCGCAACATTGTACATTGTTATCAGTCCTTGTGATACGCTACGATGCCGGGCTCATCTTTGTTCCGCAAGAGTCACCTGGTTCGTGTTTTCCTTGCCAAAGTTTTCGCTTTGTTGTCTACACTGTGATCCGGCACTTATGGGAGGGAAAACTCCAGGTTTGGGACTGCACACATGACTTCGCAAAATACTCCCCGCCGTCTCGTGGGGGTTGATGAGCGATAGAATATAAATCCACTTGCGTACGTGAGACAAAGCTTCAGAAAAAGGATCGCTTAGCAGCAATGCTGGAGAGATAGATAAAAAGAGCGAGAGAGAGAGAGAGAGAGAGAAGAAGAGCAAGAGAATGAGAGAGAAAAGTAAACAGAGACAAAGAGAGAAGGAAATACACTGCTATGGAGTTTGGAACGCTGCGTCTGTGCAAAAATAGAAACCACGTGTTTTCAATGCTTCATTCGCTATGTATTCGTTCGATCGATTTTCCCCGACGTCGCTGACTGCCGCACATTCGACACGAGTCGGTATGTGTATGCTACGGTAGAAGGAACACCACTCGTCGAGTGCTTGTACCAGAATGAGATCGAATGAGGAAATGGTTGCATGAATTTTATATTCCTTGTTTTGAATGTTTCAACACCTTAAAGCTGGTCGGAAAAAATCGTACTTTGGGACTTGCAATTGCTCTTTCACGAATTAGCTGATAAAGAAAAATGTGTAGTTACTACAATACTAGCTGACTTGATTTGCCAAGGTTTGCCTGAAATTTATCTATACATCACAGGAAGGGTTGCAGTTAAAGTTCATCTAAGTTCAATGGAAAATGCCTTGTTGCGCAAGCGCACTTTTTCGTAAACGCGTTTTATTGTTGTTTCACGGTTTGAGAGCACATGCTAATTTTTGTTTTTCTCATCGGAGTAACGAGTATATTGAAGTGTTTGTGGGAAGACCAATGTTTTGGTATGTTCGCTTTGGTGGCTGGGTGTGCCATTCGATTGCATAAAGGATATTTGTGTACCTAATTACTTCTTCTAAAGGAGTAATTTTGACCACATTTAGTTTTATTTAATTAGATAACCTCAGCGTAAATACACATATCACGTTACAAGCAGCATTATTTCACAATAAGTTTAGTTGTATTGTCCTCAACTAAAAAGGAATACGTAGATAATTTGATTGATAAAATGTTAAACAAGCAATGCTACTATTTATTCCAGCTATGCCTAGCTAATTATTTTGATTAGTACCTATTATTTACAGCAAACTAAACGGTGTGCACTAAATAAAATTAAGCAAAAATGAAATGCAGGCATTGCAGTCGATTTACGATTCAAAACCATTCACATTACCAATGAATCACATGTTCTGTCACTAATTTCGTAGCATGGCGTGGCGTACACCTGCATATCAAACTGCATATCTAGCCCTCTTTCAGTGCCGCACACAAACGTAAGGAATGAGAATTGTGCTGTTCCGAAAAATCGATGATCTGCATCATCGCATTTTAACAGTGATTCAATTTCAATTAGACTGCGGTACCGATCGTTAAAGCGTCATAAGGTTTAACAACAACTTGTCCATTTAAAATCTTCGGTTCACTGCATCCAAAATGGAAGAGAGATCATAAACAGTGAGAGTAACTAGCAACCAGCCGGGAATCATTCATCCGATTTAAGACCCAAATAATGTGTGGAATGTTATTCCAATGAGCAATCCTCATATAAACCTTATTAAAAATTCGAGTATGAGATACACTAAGTACGACATAATGGGCGTATTTATGTTATCTTACCATAACACGAGCCGAACTGACCTATCCTACGATCGGAGATCTTGCTGGGGTCAGTGTATTTATATTTCACATGAAGCGAAACATTGCGAATCAAGAAGCAATAGGAAGATTGTGAGAAATTCAAACCGTGTAACCTACCGGGGATACTGCATAGCAGAAATTTGGGTAATCACCCTCAACCCACTGGTACGATCCTACTAGTGATGGGCGCTCGGAATCGGAACTATCTGGTTCCGATTCCATGGATGGAACCGGATCCGGAACCGATTCCGGAACTGATTCCGGATCCGGGTGCGGAATCGATTCCGGATTCGGGTGCGGAACCGATTCCGGCACCGGGTGCGAAACCGATTCCGGATCCGGGTGCAGTGGCGGGGCCCCAGAAAACGAAGGAATAACCAGACCAGACCAGTCCTACTACCCCC
>KZ062129.1:199148-212830 GCA_002091835.1 Anopheles maculatus
AGATCTTGCTGGGGTCAGTGTATTTATATTTCACATGAAGCGAAACATTGCGAATCAAGAAGCAATAGGAAGATTGTGAGAAATTCAAACCGTGTAACCCACCGAGAATACTGCATAGCAGAAATTTGGATAATCACCCACAACCCACTGGTACGATCCTGCAGCACAGCAACGGTGCATAGCTCCCAAATTTGGCCATGAATCTGCTGCAGCTGGGAAGTAACGTCAGGTTGGTCCAGCTGGAAGAGAGAGGTTATGCTGGTGGCGGTAACGACATGGGGCACATTTTTTGCATGATCACCGCATGTCACACCATCAGTTAGTCGAGGTCACAGAAGCGCATATGTGAGTGTGGAGTGCTTTGGCGACCATGTGGCCAACGGATTATTATGCAACTGAATGTAGATGACGATGCGTTTATGCACGCTGAGCAGCTGAGTGCGACCACACTGAATGCTGGTTGATGAAGGAAGGTAGAGCAGGTGATGAGAGAAAAAAAAGGGTAAACGGTAGTCATGTGCGAAATTACCTCCAAACACAACGAGCGGAAATACAAACGTAATATGATCACGTTACCAAGGTTGATCGGCTAGAGAATTCTATGGGCGACTGGATACGAAAGGGTTAGTGAGAGCAGCTGTGAGGAAACCGCTTTGAGGCTACCTACATGAACATCATATTGCGTCGGCACTGGATGTAGAATAATAGCTGGCAGCGCTACCACAGACTACACTTTATGCTAAATGCGTTAAAGTACATGCAAGTAATACAAACTTACTTGTATTATGTACTGAGGAAGAACAAAGAGTTCAACTTATATCTGGTGCGATTTAATACTCGATCACATAGTGATCTTTTAAAAGCGATGGTTCACAGTGTCATATTAGATATGTAAAGGTAGGTTAAATCTCATCTGGATACTTGTCGCATGACACTCGCAGTGAGGGCAGTGGGCCAATAAAAAGGGTCCAGGGTCGGGAAAATGGTTACGTTAAATAAGACGAAACAATCACATAAACACAAAATAAGTACACTGAATATGCCTAGTCTTACTGGTTGTGTCCCAACAAGTGTCCCAGCAGACAACAGCCTGTTGTTATCGAGTTGTGATTGAGGAAACAATCTTATGCATCTGAGCATTACTTGAACGACAATCATGCTATCAATGGATTGTAGTTAGCAGTTTACTACATCTGGCATACAGTTGAGGTTCGGCAGCAAACATGGTAGCGTGCGTCATAGATTTGCAACCCGTAATGATAATGATAATGACCGGTTTGTCCAGCACCACCAGCACCATCTCTTGCAGTTTCCCCCACCATCGGGTAAAGAAATCTCACGAAGCGCCATCCGTGACCGTAACTTCCGCGAGAATCTCAACAATAAGTGGCTCACGCGCCACCGATGCTCATTTCCCATGGCGAACGGTCGCAGGGTGGCCCGTAGAGATATGGAGCTGATAGTGGAGCGGCAATAGAAGCTTCTACTACTGCAACAGGGAGGACGGCGTGGGTAGTCCTGCAAGCGGTACTGCCTCCAAATGGCCAACGGCAACGGTGGAAAACGAACGGTTTTTCGTCTATTGAAATGAAAATTGTGTGAGTTTTCCAGCCCGTGTACCCTTTCAGTGTCAGCCAATTGAGATGAAGATCGTTCGTAATGCTGAAGAAAATAAGTCCCCTCCCAGTCACCTCCTCCTGCCTTCCCACCCTTCCCTCTCCGCTCTTCAAGGCAACCCTGCTGGTGGTAGTGTTAGTGGGTGGGTAGTACATTCGGGCAAAAGAAAAGAATTTTCTTGTCTCGCTCCGGTGACTTTCTCTCAAGGGTCGTTCGCGAGGGTGGTTAGCCTCGACGTTCAGGCATTGGGATGAATATTGCGCTAGAAACGTGTCCACGGATTGATCTAGTATTTTTTTTTTGCCGCGCCTGTCATCGCATCTTGGCTGACCTAACCACCCACTCCATCCGCGAGTGCGGTTGAGTAAGTGTCTGAAAATCGTTCTACATCGGTAGTTTAATGGTTGATTGTCAAATCGAAATTAAACACACATACAGACACACAAAAGCCCCGTTGTAACTTCCCAAACAGTTTTACGTAAATAGAAATCAAAATTTTAAAATACTACCGTCCAAATTGTGAAGGGAAGAAATGTTTGTTGGGAACCGTATCCTAATTCTGAAGGGTTAGCGCTGTGGTGGTTGCATTCACCAGCAGATTTGCCTAAGACGGAAGCTGACATTTTTCGGAGTGTCCCTTCCCTTTTCCGATTTAGAAACGTTCTATGTTCGCCATCCTGTTAACGCAGGCTTGATATCAGGTCGGCGAATGGAGATTGTTGTCTGTCGACCGTTGATAATGTCACCTCCAGTGTGGTGAATGGTTTTATTTGGGCTTCGTTGTTGGCGTTGTTTTTTTTTTCTCTCTTCATTATTTCGATGGCAATTCCGGTCTAACTGGTTAGTTAGCGATACGATCCTATTGAACCTTTCCGTTTATCGACACCGTCCGTCGATACTGAGCCAATTGCTTAACCATTCACTAGTGTGATTTGTATTGCGGAGGTAATCGTGCATAAGCAACATTGCCTATAAATAACTTTACCGTTCCCTTTTCCAAATTTATTGCCTTTTCATACACTAACAGTAGTAGTTCATTCTGTGAGCTTGCAACCATTCCCAAACCAATCGAGAACTAAAACTGAGTTTGACAATTATTTAATATCCATCTAATTTATTGGAGCCATTAAGCGAAACACGTGTGTAGGCTGTAAGGTAACTCCAAATATTTTGATGTTATTGATATCATTTTCTTTGGAGCTAGATTTATCATTTAAAATTGGTGTCGATCACAGACAAACTATGTTCGTTAATTTAAGCTATGTGTATAATATTCGCAATGTCATATGAGTCTTGTACAGCATTAAAAACGCACGCCACTCAATAACAGCTCGTTCTGTCTACAAACAAGTTATGTGTAAGGAAATAGAAACCTCGGCACTGAACTATTTTGGGCTAGTATTTAACGACAGACATGCCTGATGGATTAAGTAACGGTGGCAATATGTGTGTTTTGGAAAGGCCAGCTTCGCATTAATGCCAATGAATGGAAGACCAGCCCACAAACGAGGCCGTGTGGGTCGTTCACTTCCTTGAGCAATTCTTGACGTTTGGAAGAAATGCGACCGGCGTCGATTTGCCTGTTCTATATCCTAGGCATGTTCAGCATCAAAAAAGGGGTGACGAGAATTTGAAAAATGCACCGAACCAGAACAACTGCTTGTCGCCCAGAGAAGTTTAAAGGGTGAGGTAAGATGAGTGTAAAACTGCTAAAAATTACAAACATCAAATCCAGGTTCTCTACTTCGCATTCCCGCATTCATGCGAGCTGGTTGAATTGTTTCGTTCGTTGCAGAGCTGAGGGAACATCGTCGACGAATACTGGAGCAACACCCTTTAGTAGCTTCGTTTTGCAGGTGCATGACACTGGCAAGAACTTTTCTAACTGCACTGCCCGTCGACAGACCTGGAGTCAATGGGGGTTTCGCTGAAGATTCCCACCGTTTAAGATTTACTCCCACCATTCAGCGGCGGATCAACTGCTCGCTGCAGGTTGGCCACGCGCAACGCTTTTCGGAGCTGATCATATTTTCTGATGTGCGCTCGGAAGTCGCACTCGCTCTCAAGATTTGTGTTGTATTATTATTTGCGCAAGATACAGTTAGAATTCCTCCATTTCCATCAGGTGGATTGCATTGTGTGCGTGGGTGAAGCTCGGTTTGCGTGGGGAAAGGTGCAGCCGGGATGGAGCGGGCATGGGATGACGCATTCGGATTTGCCATGCGATCCGTTGATCTTTCGGTTAAGGTCGATGGCACCTTGGGGATTATAGCATCTAGCCTGTGTGTGTGTATCAGTGAACTAGACGGAGAAAAGGTCAGATCATTTTTAGAAAAGCATAATTAATGATTACCGAACAGGGCTACCGTTGGTTGATGTTTGTAGATTCGTTGGTAAATTTCTAAAATAATTGCAATATTTGAAGTAATGTTTTACGCATATGTCGTTCTTGAAGTTTGAAAAAGAGAAGGCACAGCAATCGTTTCTAGTTAAGCGTACACTGTTAAAAATGTTTGTAAAGCTCGTTGTCTTAAAACATAGGCTCAACGCTTTGTAGAGAAAAATCACTTCCCATGACGATCGCCACAATTTACTTACAGCTACAAATAGGAGCAGCAGTAAGAATGACCATTATATCTTAAAGGAACGTGGAAAAAATAGAACAGAACTACAAGACTTCACCGTCAAGGTACACTGATTGAAACGGTGTAGTGCAATGCAGGTGAAATGTGAATGGGTGATGTTGTTAGGAAGTTTGGCTGCAACATGCTTTCCGGCAACCACTCATCCAGCGTGTCGTCTTTAAATTCCAACGTTTGTTAAGTATATGGCAAAAAACAGTAGGACAGAATATAGCTTCATTTACAGCTTCAGATCAAAGCATTTTCCGTTACAACTTTCCGTGTAATACATTTAGTTACTTGTTGTGCCAGAGACATGAAGTGGGTCCGCAAATAAAATACGTCTGTAGGTTAATTCTCTGCACTGTATCATTTTATCGGAAAAAGGGTAAAACACGTTCGGTAATAATAATTTTAAAGCAATCAATTTGCCTTCCCATCCGTTCGTACTTGTTTTTTTTTTGTGTGTGCTCATTTTATGTCGTTTCTTTGGTCATTTCGCACGGAACGAATCATAATTGTTGGTCATATATTTTTCCATCTGCGACGCCACTTCCTGCGTGGTTTGTCCCCGCTGTCCTGGCACAAAAGCACAGCACTAACACTTTAATGCCCATGGCAGCATAAACTCATTAAAGGAATTGACTTTTTAACTCGACACCAAAATCCTCAACGGAGCCTGCACTATACACAAGCATAACATTGAACATAAAGCAAAGCAAAACGAGTGGAAAAAACATCCTTCTCCGATTCCGGTGCCCAATGGCCAGGATAGGGTGTGCATGTATTACGCGTTCAGCACATGCTGTACGTGTGCTTTGCGATTGTTTGTGGTGCTTTTGCTAAAAATACGGTAATCGCCAAAGGCACGAGAAGGTGTACGTACCACCGCATCGATTGAAGGTCAATGTTAAGAAAACATGCGCTCATTTCGAAAATGTCATTAAACCAAAGTAACCTTCAGCGCTTGTCGACGGCAGCAAGAGCTCCATCGTTTCTGTGTCTGAGTAGCGTCCAAACACAACGATTGGCCAACATAAGGAAGAGGTTCTTCTACTTCTCGCAGCATAGCTACACTGTGCCTTAAAACTCAGCCATCTTTCCCAATGCCTGCTTGCTGAAGTCGTGCCTTCGTTCGGCCCGCAAAATATAAGCACGCATCAAATGGGGTTGGCCAGTAGGAAGACACCACAGTCGAAGAGCAGGGGCTCCAGACTCCTGACCACACTGAGGCGATCAAACTAATCTGAGTAAGATGCCCCTCCATCAAGCTCCGTGAGGTGATCGTCACGATGGTGTGTACCAAAATTAGACTCAATGATCTATCGATCCCTCGAGGCAATTCCAGCGCACCATAGCCGATCAGCGACGGAAAAGAAACACGGGGCCAAAGGGTACACCCCACTCGGTGTACCACTTAATGAAGCCTCCACTCGAAGGTCATTGCCTTTCTCCAGCATGTTGAACTTCGCTCGCTGGTGATGGTGGTGGTGGTGGTGGCGTTTGATACGCCATGCGTCTTCAAGACACGCGGAGGAAGTCTGTAGAACCGTTACACATCCGTTTGCCACCTCGAAGCAGTTGCAATGGGAGTGTGTCGAAAAGCGTGGAAATTTTCGTGTCACCGATAGGTTCAAGTTTCTCATGACCCATCGCACAGTACCTCCAGCATTAATGACATAATGCCCCAGCAGCGCCACGTTCGCCCTTCCATCAAGACCACGGGTTCGAGAAGGCTGACGTCACGGAAACTAAATAGACCCCCGGACCGTCCTCTAAGAAGGCGGCTAATGGTAGATGTATTTCAAGGTTACAAGGTTGCCTACAGTGGCAGTCGATCCCTTCCTTTTGCTCGCGGGCTCTACGCTGATCGCTGATGGTGGACTGTTGCGGAAAGCCACAAAGGAAGCTGCACGAGGTTGATGATGTGTGCTCGAGTTAAGTTTAGAGCCCCGGGTACGAGTGCTGCACATTGACACACGGCCCGACTCGAGAGGTCCTACAGACAAGACAAAGAAAACCTGTTCTAGTGTGCGATCTCCATGGTTGCTTCTCGGTCACGGTAGTAACAACTACACACCGCTACTATCAACGGCCAACACATGCCGCGCATACTCGTGCAAAATTAGGCCCGTTCGCAATATGCTCGTGCTCAGATAGTGACACCAAAGTACATTAACCGACCACGAGCTACGGACGAGTTGTTAACCGGCTTGTGAACGTGACGTGACTCGGCGTCTTGGATCGATCTTGCTCCACAAGAATCTACTGACGGCCATGACGGCAGCAGCTAGATGTATACTGTATTCGTTTGTCTGTAACTAGTCCTTCCGAATGACTGCGTATAGGTTTGATAAATAGGGCCACAAATGGCATATGAGCTCACACACTACTGACGTGTCAATGTGGCAAACAGTAGTGCGCCATAATATTGGTTTTTTTGTTGTTGTCGTGTTCCACCGCCACCCCAGCTAGTTTGTTGGGCTTGGAGGGCGCGGCATGACACGTGGTCACTCATCGGTAAAGCCATGGACCGTGCCGCAACAGTTGTGGTGTGGAGGTGTGGCACATTAGCTAGTTGACCGTCGCCGCCATCGGTGCCACGGTTCTAATTAGAACGCACCCACCTTTTCTGCACAATCAATCACATAAAGTTTCCATTTCGTTAAAGGACTAGGAAAGGTTCTTTAACGTTGTGGACGTGCCGACATGCGTAGTGCGTTGTGTGTGACATTATGGTAGGTACACTTTGCTGTTCAAAAGTGGAGTATATACATTTATAGCACTGCGCCCACAAATTAAAAAGCACAGACACACAAGGATACGTTAACATTGCAGCTAATTCTTTCGAACAAACCCTGTTCAAGACTGTGCGCACTGTCCTTTGTATGCTTTGTGTGCATTCAACAACAAGCAACATGTAAACGTTTAAAAATATGTTTAATGTTATACAGTTTGCCTTAATGTTCCATGTTAGGTGTAAAAAAATAATGGAACCCCATTCAAATAGCATTTTGCACCAGCACATTAATGACGTTCGAAAGCTCAAAATTGAATTTTCAAAATTTTGGTGGAGTTTTACTTTTGCATTTATAATTCTCTTTCCATTGAGCAACTCTGCAGCCCTGAACCCGGATAACCCCAGCGGCCGTTCATTTCCACGGATCAAGAATCTTCTGCTCTCAAGACAGCGGCAGCATACTAGAGCTGTTCCATTTCCAAGGTTTCGTCGCTATGGCAGGCGAAAAAAAAACCTCCACAACCCATCCATACGCCCGACCGGCCACGCGGATTGAGCTTCCGTTCATTTTCCGGACCCTAGCGTTTCCTGGCGACTGGACAAGGTGATGAAGCTAAAAGCCGAAACGAAATGTTTCTATGCTTCAACTCCCTCCGGTGTACTTCGGTATGAGAAGTTTTAATTAAGAAACCAACCGAAACCAAAACCAAAAAGAGACGTGCCCGTGAAAACAAACAAAATGTGCACAAAGAGTTGGACAAGCTATCCAAATTTGATCGTAGCAACTGTATGGATTGTGGAAAGTTATCCTTCCAGCTGCTCACCGGTAACTAATGCTACTTTTCCTCAGGATAGTGAATAGTTTCGACGTTCGCGTGGTAGAGAGCTTTCAATAATTCAAACGGACGGATTGTTCAAACAGTTAACCGTTTCGGTCGAGTTCAATAGCGCGTCCGCAGAGTCGAACTTAACTGATGCGTGCGATTAGCGTACTGGTGGGGGCATCCTAAGAAGGATTCCGCAGAACGAACCGCCACCAACAGCGGCAAGACGGCTAGCAACAGTCGGTAACAGCAGACATCCGGAGGCTGCTCTACTACTCCTCGACGAAACGCCGCGTTGAGTAACGATGGAGCCAACGGGAAGGATTTTATGCCGTTTTCCAAAAGTTCAAGGTCTGCCGTTCATTCGCCGCCATCGTCGCGACCGTAACCAGGTACACTACGCTCAAGCTCAAGCTCAAGCTCAACCCGAGGATGTTGATCGCGACGATCGGACACACACGGTCTGCACGCGGTTTCCTACGCGATCACGCAATTCCTCGTCGTATGTGTGTGTGTGTGTGTGGGTCACTTCAGCACAGCTTTTGCGAATCGGTGCGTACCATACGCACACATCACGTCGAAACATCTTGTTCTCGTTTTCCTCTCCACTTTGGCGTCGTTTGCTGGTCGCCGGCGTTGTCGTCATCGTCGGGTCCGAGTGGAGAGCTTCAACTTCCATTCACTTCTGCTATTGCTGCGGGATAGCTTCAACTATCACAGTTGCCGGCGTCATCGTCGTACTAGTCCACTTGCCCACTGAACTGTAGCGGCCGAAGGAATCGAATTTTCCCACGGCTATCAACGTAAACGGTGCGTGCGATGAGTAACGCGTTCTGAGGCAACAGTTCCAAAACAAACGTTCCCTTGGCAAAGAAGGGACAACGGGGGGGGGAGTAGAAAAAGGAAGCACCATTTACCACTGCCGCGATCGCTAAGGTCTCACTCGTGGAGGTAGCTGCGGCCACGTGTGACGGATGGTAAGACGCGCTTCTGCAACAATGACGGAACGCAACCACACCGTTTAATTGTCCGTGACTGACATCGTAGGACCGTAGGAGGATGAAACTGCGGCTGGCAGTGCAGTGGCCGCGTGTAAGCTGCACGGCATGTGGAAAAGGAAGTCAATGTTTGTTCAATTCCGATGCCGTGTAGACACTCGTGCTGAACTTTGATAAGCTCATTTTCTGTAAGCATTCCAAGCTTACATTCTAAGCGACATGCTGTGTTAGTATCTGTAATTGATTTGCAGAGCTTTATCATACCGTTAACAGATGTTGCACAAATCAGGTACCATGTTTGCTGACCTCCAATAACTTAAACATTCGCACTCTGCAGCGTAAGTAATTGTGAATGTGTGATGTGAACAATTACGTGTCACTATCACATGGCACCAATATTTATGCACATTATGAAACTTTGTTTGAGTGAATGTGCTCACGCATCAGCGTCAGTCGGAAACGCATTCGTCAAATGTGTACAACTCGCACCAAAAGCACATAGTGGGACGTCTTTCAACTGGTACTAGAGCCGACCAGTGCAACACACAAGTTGGTTTGTCGCAAATGAGTACCATTTACGCCTGCGAAACTAGGAAACTCATGTTTATTTTATAATTATCAACCACGGGAATACCAAGAGTACCTTTTGGTGGTGATAACGTTGAATGTATCGTCTCATGTGCTTCGTTCCGTAGCCAAGCCGAAGGGTAAAGGAAAAACAAAAAGTGTCACTTCATTGGCCAGGACCGCCTAATCGGTTGGTGTGTGCATACATACTGGTGGCGGGTTACCCGCCGTTTTGCGTCGAGTTTATGCACAGCAGTACCCGTTGCACTTGCCTCGCGCCAACCTGTGTCTCCATGCACCCTGAGCGCCGAATCAGTGGACATAACCTTTGCCGTTCAACCTCGGCGTTGGTAAGCGTCTCGCCGTCGACTCCACTTACCCCGCGCTGTGCTAGATAGTTTATCTGCATGTTTTATCTAATCAACGAATTGTATTAACGGCAACACCGCTGTCCCTGAGCGCGTGTTGACTAGCATGTGAGCTTTCGGAAATGGTTCCGCAAAGACATCCAAATGGTGGTATGGGTGTTTTTCGCGCCAGTATGTACTGAGCGTCGTTGCGCGTGGAGCACGAATTTTCCCGTCCGCCTCGTCAGACGACCGGGCAATACATATTGTTGCGTCCACATTTGAATAGCGCGTATAAAACAAAACGCTGCAAATGGCACCGCGCCGAGTGGAACTCACCTTGACAGTTTCGACAAAACCCCGTGCCATTCTAATGTAGCCATGACGAATTGAATGTGGATTTTTTGTTTTTCGTTACTTGTTCACAGTTGCACAAAACAATCCACCCACTTGGTGCTTAATGACCAAAGTCGGACACTACGCTTTTTTCAGTGTCAAATTCGAGACCCAAGAATAGGACGGAAAACAGCGATAAAGCGCTCAAATGCTAGCCTGCATATTGGGACACACAACGAGACGAGCCGCGTAGAAAAAAAAACTCCAACTTGACTAATCTTAGCATTGGGCTAATTCAAGAGGCTGCAAAAAAAAAAGAATCAATTTATCAAACGGAACCTCCAGTAAAGTACAACGGTCGGTGGTTGTTGGCCACAACGAACAACGTGGCCAAGATCGTCGGCGGCATCTTAGACGGTTGAGATGATTTCGACAGTTTAATGGCGCTAATTTAGGTGCGCGCCAGTCCACCGACGTGTTCGTCAGTGCTGACCTTTCGATTTGATTCGGAACGGCGATCTTGAGATATCTTTTGAATAGTGACGTTGCTGCATGATTCATCATAACTTGTGCATTAAGTTATGAAGCTTGTTGGAAATAAAAGTTAAAAACATTACATTTACTACAATACTGCAGTGGAATACTTTTCCATTCGTTCGAAACAATAGCAACAACGCTACCTTTGACTAATGCCCGAAAGCCAAACGACTGGAGAATCCTCGTTTGCGCGAAGCGATCGAATGAATGCTGTTGAAAGACTCGATATCGTCCAAGTGATCTTTGCGGCGCAATCAAATGCCTTGATGAATTCTGATGTTGCAACATCGGATATCCTACTTCCTTGGCTACCTACCAGCACCTGGAGTGCATTTTCCGTGATGGGGCACCATCAAACAGAAACAAAAACGTCACGCACACTAGCACTACCTTGGCATGAAGATTGCTAGGGGGGATGCCTTTTAGAAGTTACAAAACGCGACAAGTTGATCGACAGGCTATAGAATGGAGCGGATCAGAAACGGTATAGAACGGCAGTCTTATGCAACTCTTGACTGACCTTAAACTTTAATGAATTTATTAGAACCGGTAGAGGTGTAAATCCCGCTTATCCTCTTCTATCCTCACACCCCACAGCCACCGTCAATCGTTGGAACCAGTCGCGCGGCTGCTAGGATTGAGAAGTAGGGCAATCAGAATTTAACCAGAAAGCCTGGAGGCGTTCGATTTTTGGTGAATCAGTGAACAGACCGTAGCTGCTGGTTGTGCTGTCTCCAGAAGGGACGGAAGCAAACGTTCTTTAAGATTCAAATCGCTCGAGACTCGATTCGCTTCACAGCCACCTTTAAAGTCAAATAGTGAATCCCAAACGGTGAAACTCACGGTTAGGTCCGGACTTGGTTGGTGGTTTCGTTGGGCAATCAACAAATTACCGCTAATCAACAATCACCTACAGAACAATCTTTGAAAGCAATGGCAATAAGATACTGCTGACAGTACATTGGTGACTGCGGCAAAGGTGAAAGATGCCCGGCAGCATCTCATAGCTGCCAGGAGTAGGAGTGGAAATCAATCATACACCCAAAACCGTCCGGCAAGACTGGCAGAAGATTGCGATGTGCTAGTGACGTCGCCGAACAGAACGATGCAGCTTTTTAAGGTTAAACTTAAGCAATGCAGCACAATTCATTATAAATCATATCGGCGACTATCGTCTCGCACTTCCCTTCACAGGATTGCATAGGCACTACGTCCGATTGGCGGCACTGCCAGTGTTCCTAAACGCACTTTCCGAAGGGCTATCAGTGCATTGCAGCTAGCGAGACACAACAGCATAAATGGCAAATCGATGCGATGCTGGAAGTTGATGGAACCGTACGACCGGATAGACGACCTGTCGCGGGACTTTTAATGAAGGTAAAACACGCGCAAATGGTCACGTTTGCCCCAGCAACCGTTTGCGCCGATTGCTGTTTGGTGGTGATGTGATTAATTAATTTGCTTGATAGACTGTGACTGGTGCTAAAGTTGGCAAATTGATTGAAATGTTTATTTGAATACTCTATTGCTGTGGACGATAGTAGTGGCGATCATCCAGCTGTTGCAACAAATGAGCGGGTTTGTATTATTGGCGCACGATGTTTACGATATAATTATAGATTTACATGCTGGTAATAGAACAATGATAATCGACATACCATACCGATTTAAGCGACAAGTTTAAATCCAAATTTTACCTACTATCTATGTGTGCTTTAATAACTATAGTTACTACTCAATCACAGAAATCTTAAGATCTTTATTGAGCATTAAAGTTTCTCATTCTATTTCAATACGATATGTGTATTACGTATGTGGCAAGGAACAGAACAGTTCCTATGTTCATTTTAATGGAATTCAACTTTTAAATTTGTAATTATTATGTCTCCTCCCGAAAGGAATATCCTACACATTTGCATGCTGTCAGTCAGTCTAAAGTGTGTTCGAGTTTGACGAAGGGCCCATGGGTTGGAGTTAAATATTTGGAACAACGACAAATGTCATTTTTTGAACTCCACATTAAGCAATGGTTCTTACTGAAATCGTCCAGCAGCTGCATAGCAAACATACCAAAGAAATCTCCACTGTCCACATGCCACACAGCTGGGCTTGTAAGTTAGCTTTTGCCCCCCAAAATGGAATGTTCATTGATCGGACACCAATTTTCTGATCCCGTGAGTAAGAAGGTCAAAACGTTCGTTTCACTCACGCACTTGGCTGCAAAGTGGAGCAGAGATTAAGTCGCGTGTAACGTCAAGGGTTGTCCTTACGCTTTGTTTCTGTTTTGCGCGCGAATGACCACGCGAATCGAATCTCCTATCGACCTACAGGCAAAACACGGGAAAGTAGCGTCCGCTTTGCTTCCAGCTCAAAAACAAATCCTACCCGAACTCCAAAACGGCCCAACGTTGCTATTCCTTTGCTTACCACCTCCCGATGGCCACCAGCTGCGCACAGGTGTGGCCAGGAAAATCTTTCATGGAAATGCGATCGACCTCGACACGCCTGCTCAAATCCACCTTTCCATGGCCATTCTAGCGTGGTCAGTGTGGCGAAAATTGCGTTCCATTCGGATGCCGATGCAAAGGAAGGCGCTTGACTAAGCGACAGGAAAACAATCTTCCATCCGCCTAGAAAGTCGTGTCATCTTCCCCGTCATCCTCGGACGCTCCGTTTGCTTAAATGTGCACTTGGTAGAATCTTGAGACGCTCGCATCAACGCAAGAGTAAAATCAGTCTCGCGTCGAACAGAAAGGGTGGCGCAGGTGGTTTGGTCTGGTGCACTGTTTCCATGGATTGCCGAGGTTCAGAATATGATTTGACGCAATACGAGGGAATTCGGTAACCGAGGCGAAGCGCCATCCAAGCGGCATCGTCTTCGTCGATGCCCCGGCACCTTCTGCCAACTACCATTACTGCTGACAACGCATCGACGATTCTCCCACGTTTCCACTCGGATACGCATCATTCACTCTTTTGTTGTTGTGCTCTCCCAAACGATCCATGGCCGTTCCGTTTGGTTCCGTTTCTTGATTCCTCGATCTCATGTTAGTTCCAGCATTGCGATGCAACCTTCTATTTTTGCACCCCATCTA
>KZ062130.1:0-55186 GCA_002091835.1 Anopheles maculatus
CGTCCCCATCTACAGCCTACTGCCACCATGTTCCAGAAGCGGCAGCTACGTATCATCTACCTGATCATTCTGATCATCGTGGTAGTGCTGATCTACAAGAGCTTCACCCAGCACAAATCGAGCGATGAGGATGTGGAGCAAACGTCCGGTGGTGACGCTATGGTAAAGCCCAACGCGCCCGTCTACGTGGTGGTGTACTATGAGGCGTTGTGTCCGGATTCGAAAAACTTTGTCCTCCACCAGCTACTGCCGGCCTACGAACGAGCGCCAGAACTAATGGACATCGAGTTTGTTCCGTTTGGTAAAGCTTCGGTAAGTGTAGATGCGATGTAGGAGCTTGTCATTGTAGAGCATTTTATTTATTTACTATTTTCTGTCTCTTTGTCGCTCTCACAGTGGACCACCAAGTCAGATGGATCGCTAGATTTTGAATGCCAGCACGGACCGATTGAGTGTGAAGCCAACACGATCCATGCGTGTGTGGTGGAAGCTGTTCGGGAACCTCGCACACGCCTCGACATGGTGGCCTGCATGATCAAGAACAACATTATCCCGCGGGACACATTCTACCGCTGTGCCAAGGAGCACGGTGTGGAGATCGAATCGATCAAAAAGTGTTACGACAGTCCGCACGGTGCGGAACTGCTGAAGGTGCACGGTGAGGCAACACACGCCCTTCGGCCGGCCGTTACGTTCATTCCGACCATAACGCTCGATGGGGCGCAGTACGTGCAGAAGTCCATCCTGAAAGATCTGTTCGGCAACGTGTGTCAGGTGGTGTCCGGTCGTGGGCCAAAGCCGGATGTGTGTAAATGATAGCAGCTAGTGTTGCATTTCCTTGCGCGCTACTTGCAGTCGGAAGTGCTGGACGAAGTCCGGCAGCTTCCCGGGCAACTACGACGAGGATTGTTTTGGTTGCTTAACTAAAGTTTTACACCAGTGGTCGAGAGGAGAGAATTCTTGCAACAAGTCCATCCAAAGTCTTAATCGCTGCATCCCGTTTTCGTCGAAAGAGAGTCCTCTTATATGATCCTCTATTGTAACTTATTTCTTCCTTTATTTTCCTGATCGATCGAGGGGGTGATTCTGTCCATGATAACGTTGTCACCCACATACCTCTCCAAGCAACTCAAAATTGGAGCCAAAAGAAAAGGCGCGACGGCAGCTAGATTAAAGTAAAAACTAGGTCAAATATTAATAGTGCAATGTAGTGTGAATGGAGGACGGCCTCGATTGTTGCGAAGGCGACGTTCGTCCTGTCTGCCTCCAGTAGTCCGTACGCCCAATCGAAGTAGTCGAGTAGTCGGTTGCAGTGCAACTACAAATATACATTTAGTATAGTTTCAATTCCACAGTAACACTAAACAGTTACGATTG
Organism: Anopheles maculatus; assembly: GCA_002091835.1. Lineage (NCBI taxonomy): Eukaryota > Metazoa > Arthropoda > Insecta > Diptera > Culicidae > Anopheles > Anopheles maculatus. The sequence goes on from KZ062130.1 coordinate 1,378, forward strand.
CTACCAGCTGCTGTAGCCGGTGCACCGGAATACACCGTAGAGCAATTTCAGAGTATTGAGTGATAGAAGAAAACGAAAAGCAGGCATAAAATTACTTTAAGTTAAATGGGGAGACAGCTGGTCAATTTTCCTCCCGTGAAATAGTACTTCCGGTTTCGGTTTATTTATACGTTGTGCTTGGGACAGGTAACGGAAACAGCAGGAGGAACTGTTTTCTACGAGAGACTGAGCATTTAACACAAACACACACAAGTACGTAACGAATTTATTATGTCAGCGAACATTGCAATACCAGTAAGATAAAAGTGGATCGTAGGAAGCGTTCGGTTCATTCTATTTGTTATGTGTTCCGTTCCTTGTATGTAGGTTTCGTTTTTGGGTGATATTTACCATAGTTTTGAAACAGATTGTTATCGTAAGACCGTAATAGTGGATCAATTAAATTATTAATAAAAATCGTTTATCGCTCTATCGAACTATGCCGGTGCTCGTTTCGGTTTGGATGAAAGATAATCCATACTGACCTTAGTTTGGTATTGTGTTTTGAGTACAGCTACAATTTATTCTTCAAGTTTCAAGCAAACACCATACATAGACGACTTTTTGCCTTCTTAGATGATCATTCTATTGGAATATGGAAACCACCGTCCTCATACAATCATCTGAATCATCTTCAAACCTTCTCTTTAGTTGCTCTCAACTTCCATGGCCTGTGTCTGCTGCTGCTGACCATCCGACGACGTCTTCGGCAGACTATCGTCGTAAAACAGATACTCGTCTTGATATTCTTTCAAAATTTTGCTCGATCGCTTCTCGTCCAAGAACAGCGAGTACACCTTCCGGATGTCTTCGACCGTAATTTCGGCCGCCTTTCGCCTTTTGCTCACCAAGTTTGCCGTCGTGATGGACTGAATTGCATACCGAAGGCTCGTTTCGGTCGCAATACGTCCGAGGACCATCAGCGCATCGTTGCTAATTTGACAATCTTCCTCCTCGCAACGAATCTTCAGGATCTCCTTTATTTCCTTCTCCGTATACGGAACGGTACGAATGATAATCATACGATCGAGCAGATCGATCGGAATGCCGTGCGGGCTACGATAGTGAGTGCCACGAATTTTGGTGATACCACGATTCGTAGCCATTACCACCACCGGCGCCATATCACTTTCCAACGCACGGTTCAAGAAAGAGAAACACTCAATGTCCAGCATGTGACACTCATCGATGAACAGCACACCGGGATTAATTTCTGCTTTACCCTCTTCACGCCATTCGATCACCTTGCTGTTAATCTGGTCCCGAACCTCCTGCTTGATTTCTCCCGTATCTCCGGAAAACAGTGCCAGAAATCCATGTGTCCTGCTGTTTATTACGTCTATCTCGTGCAACGACACAGTATGCACCACTTCCTTGCGCTTCTGCAACTCTCCCTCCGGACACTGGACGAAACGAGTTTGCGTCCCGGTAGCGTCATAGTCCCGGGCACGAGTGAAACTTCGTCCCAGCTTCGACACCTTACCGGACGCTTTGTCGATCGTGATAATGTCGCCTGCCTGGATCTTCTCCTTGATGAAACACTCGATAATCTTGTTGCCAAGATCGTAATTCGTTTCCATGTCGGTCGTTTTCATCGTCACTTTGCCCACCTTCTGACCGGTGCCCGTTGCAGGCCGATCGATCTGTATTTCCACCACCTCACCTTCGATGATTTCCGTTTCCTCTTTAATTCTCAAACCGATGCTTTTGCGCAGCGCCTGTGATAGTGCTTCGGTTTTGTTCATCTCCAGCGAGTATATCTCCGAACCGGACATGCTGGTGAAGGGTGTCTCGTTGCCAAGTGCTTGCGCCATACCGACAGCGATGGCCGTTTTGCCCGTGCTAGGTTCACCGGCTAGTAAAATGCATCGACCGGCGATTTTACCTTCCCGTACCATCTGCACCACGATGCCAGCGGCCCGGCGAGCTTCCTTCTGACCAACCATGCCCTGGGAAACGGTGCGTGCTTCGAGCACATCGTCCAGCCCAAGGCCGCGGATGTGCGAATGTGCGCCTATGCGTTCGATGCGGGTTACATCCCGGATTTCAATCTTTTCCAGATCCGCCATCGTCGATTGTAACTTTACGACTACGGTCGTTCACAAAGGCTAGAAGCAACCTTGTTTCTGCAGCAACTGCTCCGTGTTTCGTTACCGTAGCAACAAAACAACAAGTGAAGGTTCTAGAACGAAACGAAATTCAATAATTGGAAGCAAATTAGAAAATTAAACATATAAAGTTTTTTTTTTGGGTATTCAGGTGCAGTTGTAATGCGCATGAAAACAAATGATACACATAAAATTGTATGGATAATTTTGTTTTGTTTTTGTGCACCGCGTGGTTCAAGGAGGACGCCGGGATGCTCACATTCGATTCACATTTTCACTTGTTTTAAGCAGTTTAATTGCGTAACTAACATTGATTTTCAATTGACTTACCACTTGAGACCGCAAAATTTACTGTTTTATAGATGAAAACACAATTGTTTATATAAAAATATGTCTTTTTGGGTATTCAGGAGCAGTTGTAATGCGCATGAAAACAAATGATACACATAAAGTTGTATGGATAATTTTGTTTTGTTTTTGTGCACCGCGTGGTTCAAGGAGGATGCCGGGATGGTCACATTCGATTCACATTTTCACTTGTTTTAAGCATTTTAATTGCGTAACTAACATTGATTTTCAATTGACTTACCACTTAAGACCGCAAAATTTACTGTTTTATAGATGAAAACACAATTGTTTATATAAAAATATGTCTTTTTGCAGGCACACCACGAATCGAACGAAAAGACGCTTTTGGTATATTTTTCACTGGGTTAAGAATTGAACACATTTGTAAACCCGCATGAATGGCGCGGTAGGCCAAAAGTGTATATTGCAGGGTACGGCCAATTTTTCATTTTGACGGAACGAACATTTTCTGAAGTTTGGGTGCAGAATCGAAATACGAATTGATAGTTTGGCCGTTATCGTGTGTGTTAATAAATTAAACTTTATTGTCGTAAAGATCATTCCATCTAAAATAATAATTTTAAATTTTTTCTTCATAATCCGGTTCACCAATTCTACTTCTTTATCTTTGGCTGAAGATCCTAGGGAGGTTTTGGCTTTGATGGCTCTCTTTTTTTCATTATACCCTTTGATGGAGAAACAGTCTTGCTTAAACAGGAGTCCGACGAGATTCGATAGTCTGTCTTACCCGGTCCAGCCGTGTGAAGACCGGCTATCGTCTTGGTGTCAGATATTACCAAAAAGAATATTTATTTTAGCATAATAAAAAAAACTATAATCCATTACATTCCAATCCATTTCTCGTTGGTGGAAAGCGTATTGCGCAAAGTAAAAATAACATTAATTAACCGTCGAGTCATTAGTTTGACACCCCTGCTTGCAAAACGATGACGTCACACATCCATGACCCAACGTCAGCCACCCGCACAGCACACACCCAATCGGCAAAGATCATTCCATCTAAAATAATAATTTTAAAATTTTTCTTCATAATCCGGTTCACCAATTCTACTTCTTTGGCTGAAGATCCTAGGGAGGTTTTGGCATTTTTGGCTCTCTTTTTTTCATTATACCCTTTGATGGAGAAACAGTCTTGCTTAAACAGGAGTCCGACGAGATTCGATAGCCTGTCTTACCCGGTGCAGCCGTGTGAAGATCGGCTATCGTCTTGGTGTCAGATATTACCTAAAAGAATATTTATTTTAGCATAATAAAAAAAACTATAATCCATTACATTCCAATCCATTTCTCGTTGGTGGAAAACGTATTGCGCAAAGTAAAAATAACATTAATTAACCATCGAGTCATTAGTTTGACACCCCTGCATTGAAAACGATGACGTCACACATCCATGACCCAACGTCAGCCACCCGCACAGCACACACCCAATCGGAGTTCGCCAAGATGACCGCGCTCAGATCGATGACGACATACCAGCTCGAAACCGGTCGGCACGATATTCTACAGCGATTGCACGCTGCTGCCGTTCGCGACTGTCCCCGGCCATCGCAGCGCAACAGTTTCTTTGAACGCTTTCGCCGTGGCGGTTGATATCGCGGCTCCTGTATGCGCTACGCTCGTGCGTACGGAATCTTACGCGAACCGATACTCGAACTGAACGTAATCGATTGCAAGTGCCCAGGGACAAACGCACAAATCCTTTGTATCGCGTAACCCGGTTCGGGTGTGTGAATTTTGGTTTCGTTTCCCTCGCAGGAATCGTGTGTGTTCGTATGTCACCACACTACGTTTTGCGTTGACCGTGACCCAGCTAATGCAAAGTGTCCCACACTGTGTTGTGGCTTCAGCTAAAGAATAACGGTGCGTCGGCATGGTGCTAGTGCATGTAAATGTAATTAGTGAACAGCCAGTTGGTTAGAGTGACAGAACAAAGTTTGGATTAATTAAATCATAAACTTAACATAGGGAAGTTTTGTTTTAATTTGACCTAGAATAAAAGTTTATAGGCTTCGTCTGCAAAACAGCTACTATCGTACACTCTTCGATAGCGCTGGGAATAAAGGTTCGCGTGCCTACCACTGTTATCCTTCCGGTCGGCTTGTTCGTGTTTTCGTGAGGGTCATTTGCGACCAGTTCGTTACCAGTGAAAAGGGCCAACGAAACGACAGTACCAGCCCGCAGTTGTTTGTGGTTTAGTAATTTCTTTCTACCCGAGAAAAGATAATACCAACGCTCCTGTAGAGAAATAGGAATCGAATCGTTCTTCAGCGCTTTCGGCGTGTATTACTACTGCCTCCACTAATCGGTTATCGATTTAACACCAACAACCAACAGCGACGGTATTTGTCTAAACGAAGTGTACCGAGCACCGTACACTAGAGTATGGATCCATTAAGGTAAGCATTGCCCCGGGTACTACATCGAGGACGTTTATGTTGCGCAAACCACGTAGGGGCATAGACCTGCTCTATTTTTCTTTAAAGACATGTGCTTTTAGTTCTTAGAGTTAATTCGAACAGGTGTCCATGTGATAAAAAAGAGTGCAGAGTGAGATAGTACACAAAGCCAATTGAAGTATATTTTTTTAATAATTTAGTGGAGCAAATATTTTATTTTAAATTGGCATTGGGTCATTTGCATATTGCTTGGTAGATAGCATCAGCCTAATGACTGTCTCTCCGGAACCAATAACCCAAGATTCGCGGCCCTATATCACTGAACGTTTATTGTTACTGTGGCGCCATCGTAGTGCTCAAAGAGCTACCAACCAATGACTTTATCTGCAAAAACACCACACAAAAAAGTAACTTTGGAGACATGTTACAGCCCTACCAAGATCATTTAAGAACTATCAGTAAAAGGTTAAATGTGTTTCTTTATTATAATGAAACAACTCTAAAAATCTTCTTTTAGTAAATATTTATTTTTACTATTTCAACAAGCTTTCCGATCGTAAAGTGGCTTATGGTTAAATTTGTGACAACATCGGTTCTGCCCACTGTTAATCTAGCTATTAGAAAATATATTCTTAGATACCTGTTAGTGGTACACTCAGTGTGATTTAAAACTTTGCCTATAAGAGCTCCACAAATATCGTGACGATAAATTTACAAGATGTTTCACTATCTTTTGTTTTCCACCATTCACACACTTGACGTACGAATGGTCACTCATCTAGTAGAATAGAATCACGTGTTAACCGATCAAACACAGTGGAAGTGGTTAGTATTGTTTCGTTTCAGAACCATTTACACGTACGTGTAGTTTACACTGTGAAAACAAAATTCAAAATGCACCATCACGTTTTGATTAGAATTCTTATGCAATGGTGCAACTATTGACAAATGCATTCCCTCGATAAGAGTTTGGAGTATTGTCTCTGTGACAACGTTTTTATCATCACTAAATTCTTAACATGATTATTGAAACGATTCATAAGATAAAAAACTCGACTCGATTGGTTCCAAACGACTGGCCACGAGAAGAAATATCCATTGACTATAATTTGACGTGTGCTATGTTACGCTTCAGTTACACTCATCATGTGCTACTCCAGCTCTACTGTAACTCTATTAGTAAGACCATTTTCAGCTTATGGAGCAACTACCAGGTAGCTTTGTAGTTCGCAACCGACCAACCTCGTAATTACTTCCGATGGTCGGTATTTCCGGTGCGACTCGTTTTGTGTTTTTACCTCGCTTACATACAAAATGGCTTTGTGGAATGCATTTTTAACGACGGTTGGGATGGTACGTGATCGTCTATCAAATGTAAAAGAGCAACACTATTGCTAATCATGACTTATCGTAGGGCCTTGGACAAATATGCTTTAGCATGACACAAGCGCCTCTAATAAGCATGCAAATGTGGATTCTCAGAATCCTAACAGAAGATATCAATTCCAAACGTTACAGGTCAAACCGATCTCAATTTCATCCCACGTCCCGAAGAACACCCATCCAGGCGGTGCAATTATTCGCACGAGAGAGAAAAAAAGCTTCTTGGTACGAAGGATGGACCTGACCTCGCCTGAAGCTATGGCCGGGCAGAATGATTGAAACCGAAGCTCGAATTAGTAATTAGGTGCGGTATCATAATGACATGTTAAGGTTAGGTTTTTTTTTGCCTTCTGGTAACCGGACCGAAAGCGATTAGCCCAGGAGAGTAGTGACATGCGATCAGGTTTCCGTGCATTGTGGTGGTGGTGCTCTCGGGGAACAGCAACATGATAGTACAATATAAAGCAATCAAATAAGAGACGATCAAATGAGCCATCCTTAAGAGTGACCGTGAAACACGACTTCCTAGAACTTCTCCTGTTACTTTCATCAAGTTAAGGAAATATGATAGTACAGGAAGACGCAAAAACAAGGACCGAAAGAAAATCTAAACGGTAATTTAAACTCTCTCACTGCACGGTACAAAAATTATGCTCCGTCAGCTAATCAAACAAGATAGAGTAGCGTTTTAATTATTCGCATCGCTTAATTCACTTGCGGCGCAAAAGTCACGTATTTCATCAGGCTTGACAAAATCAAAAACTCAGTCTCCTTCCAGTCGCAATTTCGCAAGAACTTGCAAGATAACAGCAAACTAAGAAAAGCTAAAGTTCCACTTGGACATAATATTGTGTGCAAACAGTTGGGAAAACAGTTTTTCACGGTGGGTGGAAATATTGGCGGGTGAAAACTTGTCCGCAAGCTACGAGCATTGTCCAAGGTCGACATCACAAGGCCCCAGCAGTGTCATCCAGTTGGACTCGTTTCCCAGCACGAAGGAGTAGCAAATTCCATCATCATAAAACATCCTATTGCTGCCATTAGTTTCGTAGGAAATACACGTTCAGTTGCCATGACACTTCGGCACCGGTACTAATCGCATTTTTTTCCTCTTCTTTCTTTGTTTACAGTATCGGATCCAGCGTCCTCAGCTTACACCAACGGTAAGTAACAAACAAGTATGTAGTAGTTCTATTTACCGATTCTCATCATCAGTGGAAAAACGAATCGCTTGGTCTACTTCCGGTGCAAGAGTTTGGTTTGTCGTCGGGGCTGGTGGTTCGATTTGCTCTTGCGTTGTTTACCCGGATTGCATTTGCTTTTAATTTTCTACCCATCCGTGGACGGCAACGATACGCGGCTACGAGTGTTCTATCGTCGGAGTGCAGCGCAAGAATGCACTTTCTTATTGTGTTGGTTTGCACCATTTTGCGCTTTGTTTCGTGTTTGCTACGATTGTGAAGAACGATACTAATCTTGTACAGTTGTACGCGGGTGCATGCGGATGGGCGGCCCAGTGTAAAGCAAAGTGGATCGGTGACAGAAACTGATCAACTATAACAAACAGCTCCGTTGTCGGAGCAAATAATGCAGCGGCACGCACTCGCAAATGCTGCCACGGTTGGTGCAACATGGGAATGCACTTGTACACGCTTTGAAGCCCACCCGCAGCTTATGATGAGTGCAGTATGCGCTAGGCGATCGTTTGTTAGGGCGGAACTGTTTGCTTTCCGCTTGGGACTGTGTCCCTGTGGCGTTCGAGAGCAAAGAACGCTTATTTAAAACATATGCGAAATAATGTATGCATTTCATTCGATGACCCTATGGCGTAACAATCCACCAAAAAGGCCAAAGTATTTTATAACGTGTCGACAAAATATTACAGAGTTATTGCTTGATTTGAAGACAATATATGAGCTGAAAGTTCCGCCAAGCCATCAAGTAGTGGTCTTTAACTGGACTGAAGTTTCTATGGATACGCACTTATCAAGGAATAGTCTAGGGATACTTAGATGCATCTGATTAAGGGCCCATCTAGCAAACATACAGTTGGAACTGAGGAACTGTGATGAAGTAATAAAGAAAACTGAGTCTTATCATTGTAAAACTGTAATCTATTAGTCAGAGCTTTACAATGAATATATGCCGAATGTACTAAATGAAAATTGTTATACAAAACACGTCGGTCAAGCATCGTTAAAACCCAGGAAAGCCTCAAAAAATGCTACCTTATTAACCTTATGAAGGCTTTTCTTTAAAATGCTGTTTTTTATGACAATCATCGTTAGTTACCTCGAAAAGAGCCTGAGCGGGAATGAGTTGCAATATTTTTCTAGAATGTTTTTGTAAAAAATATTTTTGCCAGTGTTCTCGATGGATGTTTAGTCTGCGTTAAGCAAAGATGTTTATTTTTCTCATTCCAATAAGAAATTAGTTCCAAATGATAACAGCGTGACGTTTTCTCGTAAGCTCGCGTATCAGTGACGTCACGCTTCCGGAGGGAAGCCTGGTACTTGAGCGATAAAAAAAGGGCACACACGCAACACCACCATCGAACGCAGCAATCGATTATCAGTATTGCGGGGTGGATTGTATACTTCGAGCATGATTGTCATTTTACGACTCAAATTGCGCTACACACCAGCGGTACCCGATCTCTGAAGAGGTGTTTGTAATCTGACTAAACACTGCACCGGGTGCCCTTCAGGAATGTGAGTACCTTGCGCTTTTACAGACTCTACAACACCAAATCGGTAGCGTTTTGTGTTTCGCTGACTGGGTGCGAACTATCGGCAACACGCCATCGAAAGTGGTAGAAGTTTCGTTTATCGTGACTGAACTGAACCGGCCGATCGTGAGCGACAGTTTACGAAGGCATGCTGTCAGCATGATGTTTACAGTTTCTGCCGCATTTCTACCCCCCCAACACCGCTCCGTGCCCTCCCGTCCGGCCTCAGAAACTATGCTGAAATCGTTCTTACTGCACATTCGCTAAACCGCGTGTCCCCATTCTGCGATAACAATTTCGCCAGCAGTGACAAAAATGAGTCACGATCGGGGTAGCAGGAGAAAGTATATACTGTAACGTCGACGACAAGGGTGAGTAAAACAGAAAATCAATAAGAATTAGTGTGGATTATGTATGTTTCGAAGCGCGATGCTTATCGAAGGTCTAATGAAATAGATAAAGCGAATTAGTGTAGCACGATTGAACCTTATCGTAACGCTCTCTATTTGACTCACACAAGACGTTACGCGAAACATTGCAATATTGGTGGAGCACATTGTTTGCTTTGGTGTGGTAATTAAATGACGATTCGCATTGAGCACAAAACCCTTTGTACATTAATAATTTTAAAACAATGGTAACGACAGTAACATCCCCATTGACCTTTCGGAGGAGCCATGTTCCGAGAAGAGATTTATTGTCCGATCGTCAGCACTGCATGAGATGCAAATCATTAGCCCGCTATGAGGGTGGATGAGCAGAAGCAAAAAGAAAATCATATGATGGGTTTTAATTTTAAACCACGCTCTCGATCCGCACCATCTGGCCGGTCGGTCTTTGACGAATTATCGCGAGTGGTTTGAGCACGGCAATTAAGTAAACACATTGTGAAAGTTGCAAGAGCAGCACCATGGGATGAACGTGGTTCGGTTGATGAGTTCGTTACCGCTTGCCGATAATTGGGTCCCGGGTGTGGCAATGTCCAACCCGGGTGAAGTAACGTGAACCTTGTTACAGGTGTAAAGATGATTTTGATCCTCCGATACTTCGACGTTGATGAATACCGGTGGTACACGGGTGATGTTGTCGGCCTGGACATCGTTACGGAAATTGATGCCGGTGTACGATACAGGAAAACAATCTAACTTGACATGTCAAATAAATACTGCCACAAAATGCTTCTTTTATTGCACCTAAGCTGCTACTGGTTTGAATTAAAATATTTGGTGGGTTTTTTCTTACGTACTACGCCCGCTTTGTTCTTTACGTCATGATGCCTGGAAAAAACCCCCGTAGTTGCCATGGTACGGTTCTTCCGCTCCACACCTTTTCCCTCGTACGCCCACAATACAGACACCAGCAGCCGTGATGATAGAATCATTCCTCTTACGGACAATTTCCATTACCGTTCGGCAATGTAAACAGACTGCAAATGGCACGCAAGACATATTGGATCTTTTGCCGCCTAATGCTGGATCGCAACATTAACTTTTCGATCCTACCAAGAAAGGAGATGGCGAGGTTGGGGGTGAGGGTGTGTGGAACCATGCCATAAATCAAACACAAGCGAAACAAACACCCGACACGGCCTACAACTTTTGTGCAAAATACCAGTACGAAAATGGGAAGGAAGTTTCCTTTCTTCAATAGCTAGACATAGAGATGAAAGTTTGATCATAACAACTTCCGGATGCCAGACTATCACCAGGGTTTTTTTTATTTTGTTTCGACCTATCCCCTAACATTGATGAACTTCCGTGCGTGTTGTGTGTTTGTTTTGCAGGAAAATATCGTTTTGCCTCAAGTTCAAAGATCATTTTAACGGCCCGCTCGTTAATAATAAATCCCGTGTCTGTTGGCTGTAAGCAAACATTCGGCCAAAGATCAAAATCATTCGGCTCAATAAAGTCAATAAATCGATGCAAGTTGTTGATAGACGCTTTACCCTGCTGGTTTTATTCGCGATCTCACCCTGATCTTTCACGTGGGCGGAGTATGGAAACGAGCTCAAGAGGGTTGTTGGTACTGCTCCAGAACCGAAAATTCTTCTCCGGCAGTGTCGATAAAAACGATAAGTTTCGCGTGGTTTGTGCCCACGCTATGTACTATTGATCGCCACCCGCGTTCGGTGTGCGCTCTTTAATAGTTCAACGTCTGTTCGAGTGTTTTAGCGTACGTGTTACCTTCGGCAGCACACCACCCAATACCAACCCAACCGAGCATCCAATTTTGGCATTGAACTTTCACTCACACGCCCGTCCATTCTAGCCTGTCGTCACTGGGCCTCCCTAGCACGGACGGAACACGAGGGACAGCTAGAAGACCCGGTCTCGGAGGGGACGATTTATTTTTGCCTGCCAGAAAGAAAAACACCACCACAGGCACAGTCGCACCATCCACACAGCGAACGTTGTTCTTGTGTACGAGCTTGGGGCGAGCTGTTTTCCCAACCGACCATGGGGAGGGGTTTTCCCGACATTGGTTCGGTTCTAACCGGCTGCAGTGTCGGTACCGCGTGCCAGCTGATTGCAGTCGTTCGGTCACGGTCGTCCTGACCTAAAGCACACTCTGGGTCCTTTCGGTTCGGGTCGGTTCGGTCGGTCCTGGTGGTGCGGTCACGCTGGATGACAGTGCCTGCGTGCGTGTGCGAGTTACTACACTATTCGCGTGCAGGACAAAGCACAAAGCAGCTGTAATTATATGTCTAAAATCGTACTTTATCCTTGGTGGAAAATTGTGTACAAAATTTAACCTTCTTTGGAGAAGAAAGAAGTCTTTCTTTAAACAAACCAATGGTAGTGAAGAAAGTTTCCATTACGTGTGCGTGTCGTGTACCTACAGGAAACCCAGTTCAATTGACCGTTTATCGATTCAATATTCATGAGCGTCAACATTCGCGTCAAGTGACTGTGTCACTGTTTGGTGCAACATACTGAAGGGCCCATCAAATCAATTCTTTGCCAAGATATGACCCAAGTTCATCGGTACCCAACCGTTGGAAATCACAGCAAATTGAACATTCCGACCGTTGCAGTTGACATTGGCGTGTAGCAAGTGCGCTACCAAACAGTTCCTTCCACTGCATTGTGTAATCGATAGGCAAACACAACGGTGCGACTAAGCTTCGGATTACTAATCGGGTTTGTGTGATACATATTAGTGGTTACTGTACTTTGTTCGGCTAGGACTCTATCCAGAGCAATGGTGTAAAAATGGTGAAACTATATCTACCATACCACGCATAGAGTGAAACGTACGGATACACATCCCGCACCAGGAGATCCCCACAATAACGGGTTGACACAATTAAAAGTTTACTTCCTCTCGGTGATGTAAAGCGATGCCTTGTAAGTGGTACGCAGTGACAGGAATTATGGTGCACCCCGATACGTTGATCGTACAATTACAAGTGGTCGTAATATTATAAGCTAAGTTCAGAAAAAAAGGTCATAACAGGCAACCAACAGCTCGTTGTGCAACATTGTCCTAGGTCCTGCCCGGCCGGGGATTCACATAACGCCCCCAATCATCCTTAGCCATCCCTGCCGTTCGGATTAGTGCACGACCGAGTGAAACAATCGGAACCGGAAAATTCCAAAACACTCATTGAATGGAAATAAGGTACTGAGTGTGGTTGGGTCAAGGTGGGAATGGGATACAGATACACATCGGGAAACGATCACATTCAAACAAGCATTAAACATGGTTCATGAGGTTCGCTGTAACGGTCGCATTTTCTTGTTTCCGTTTTTCCGGCCCTTGGCGTGACAAGGAAATGGTGCTGCAATTGTGATCAATCGAACACACATTCCTTTCCAATGACAGATACGCAACCTTACTGGCACAGTTTGAACGTAGGAATGCCAATATCAACCACGTTGCAGGGTCAATGTCATTGTCCCTATGGAAGGCAACAAGGAAACCTGCAGTTGGAGTTGGTGTTTTACAAATTTTCCTTTAAAAATTTAAATTAAACTCTATTTCAAGTGGCCTTCTATATGCTACAGGCTACAGGTGACACAGAAAACTGATTCTATTTGCTTTCGATTAAACAGCGGGTACAGTCTTGTGCCCACGTTTGTCGGCGGCACCTTGAACCGTTGCCAGGTTTACTGTACTGTGCTCAGCTGGTTTCTTCCGAATCGACTCGAGACATGCACACCACCTGTCCGGACGAACGAGTTACAAGCATGTCATTCACTTTCAGTGAATGCGCTTAGATTCTAAATGGAGGGACAAGAATCAGCTGGCTAATGAGTTGCATTCCGCCGTACTGGCTGGCAGGGTTTATGCACTTGGCACACAACATCGCTTTTGATTGTATGGGAACTGTACACACCGATTACCGAAGGAGGAACTAATCTTCGTCATCAAATACTAAACGATCAACAGTGGTACCGTTTGTTTAGATACTTAATGCAATAGAATAGAGATTAGAAATCGATAATAGGACGATGCTTGTTGTATCTTGTGTAATGCGCTTACTACCTCTAGAATCTAACAAATATCCAACTCGAGTATTAGCTATTGCCTGAGACAGTTTAGTGGCAAATTATTGCCTTCCTTTACCGGATATGCCTCTCCAACGTGCTTTACTCTAAGCCATACACGTCTCAACCATTTCCGTCACACAATCGGCACCATCGCCATCAAAGTCTGTACGCGATCGGTATGCTAAATGCAGGGTCACAACCGTTCCAATCCATCTTACCACATCTATCGCCATGTGGGGCGTTTGTTTTATTTGGTTGCGTTCCAGCAGACAGCAGCACAATCTTTGCCACTTTTCAAAGCGTCGGTATTTCTAACACATCAGCAAATAAAGCGAACTATAAAAACGATCAATCGATCGCACTGCTCGAGTCTGATCGGTGTGATTCCTTAAACCATCGTCCAAAAATAGCTTCCGTGGTTTCGAGAAAAGCGGCATCTAATGCAAAGGTGCGGTAATCGGGCATCTTTCGTAGGTTGAGATCAGCTCGAACCGGCAGAATATGTGTTTGTGTGTGTGTGTCTGTGTGCCGTAATGTAATTAATTATGAATATTTACAGTCAGCACTGTACTTTTGGGGGAATATTTTTCATTGCGCTAATTATCGTTCCGGTTTGTATCAGCACAAACAACCCCGACCTATCGGCTCAAACCCCCTTCATTATTGGTGCTCCAACATTGCCCAGAAGACAGCGTCACTTTTTCGACTTCGCAGCGCATCACTTTGCTTGCTACAATTGCTAGTTCTTGAGTTCATTTTTACGACTTGCCGGTTTGCAGACGGCAACAGAAACGAAGTTGGAAAGTTTGCAGTAATTACCGTTACCACTGTCGACCGGATGGCTCTAGAACCGGTTTGTTGGGTAGCTTTAGCAAAGGAAGCATCAGCACCGTCTTAGGTTGCTCCCGCGGGCGATCTATTCACTTTGCTTTGTGTTGTACGCTTTCGCAATGATTGTCTACCATTATGCCAGCTGATGGGTTTGTTGCCAGCTGACGTGAGGTTCATGCGAAGGTTTCGAGACGTGATTCAGCATAACTTAAGCAAGCATGGAGCGACGGTCACATGGAGGGCTTTGATGGAGCATGTAAACTGAAGCTTGACTGCCGAGGGCTTGATGTTGATCGTTAAGTCTGGATGTCTGTTAACACTGCAACGAGCAGGATTTTCATTCAATGACTTTTACTGATCGCTGTACTTTAGAATGAAAAATTATTGTCCAGAGGTTAATTATATTATCATTTGTTAGGAAATGGGGGTAGGTTAAAGCGATTCCTGATTTCTGTACTAATGAAGTTTTATAAAATATTTTGTATTGTCCTATTCACGTAGGATCGTTAGCGCTGACAAACTCAATTTGTTCCAAAAGCATATGAAGATTTTCTACTATGATGTTGATGTCTTTAAAACTATTTTAAGAAATTAACAGTAGTCTTTTCATTGTTCAAAAGCTGTTGGTTTAGCCTCGTGTCGATTATAGAAAACCTACTTTTGCTGGCGTCTATCCCTCTCCAACCGTATCAAACAGACAGCATTGATTTACGATCCAACTTGGGAAGAGAGTGCTAATTGTGGCCTGAATTACACACGATTACACTCATCATAAATTTTTGAAAACTTGATAAGCATTTATCTCGAGAAAAAGATGATTCCTGTGAATGTGTGTATGTATGTGTGCGTATGATTACATTTGCCGTAGCGCACGAGAGCTTGAGAATCAATGAGTAGATCGATCATATTCACATGCTTATCGAAGCAGTTCCACATTGGCCGCCCGTGCGCTCTTTCTCGAGTTGCTTCACGTGACGAAACGGTACGCGACATTTAAACGTACGCGAAACAAACTTATCGCTCATCGGTACTGACTGCCGATTAGTAGTAAGTGATAATAAATTACGCTTCTTCGTAGCAACCAAACGCTACCGCCATTGACAAGCGAAGATTTAAATACAGGATATTCGGTAGCAAAATGTGTTGCGACATTGCGACATGCGAGGGAAGAGGGTGTTGCGTCGTGCGTTCAAATGGCCAACTGTCAACTTAATGATGGTTCGATTACCTGATAATAAGTCGTCAAGATTAGCTGAAGGCAAAATTTCTTCATGCGTCTTGGGCGTTTATCTCTGTGGAAGATAGCAAGGAAAAACAACATCGTCACAGTGGCTTTTGCCTTGGACTTGGACGAAGCTACGATCACAGTCGAAGCATCGAAAAAACAACCTGAGCCAAGAATGCAAGTTTGGCTTTATTTTTTTGTTAATTTTTTAGGCACGTGCTGCTAACTGATGATAAATTCATATGAAACGTTGTGTTTTTTGTGGACATCATATCGGTACGAATTAATTTACACATTTGAGACTCGATTCGTTTTGTTTCTTTTTTGACACGAAAACCGTCGCGCAGAATGATAAATTTCTCATTCTCAAGCCGGGCTTTAATGTTTTGGGGGTTTTTCTGCAGCATCAAACCGGTTTCCCGAGTTGGTGGTGCGATGCGCCGGAATATCGACCGGCAAACATTTAAACCATTTCTCAGACACCGCGACGCCAACCGGGTGAAGGTCAACGTCACAGCGCTGTAGAACACCTTTCAAGGGTATTTCGCTTGTACCGTGCCAACTGGTGTGGTAGTCGCTTGTACGCAATTCATCCTGTCGTGCAATTTTTTTTGCGGTGTGAGTGTGTGCAAACCATTCGGACGAAAGAACTACCAAAGTAGTGAAAGCAGAAGAGGAATATTAAATGAATATGAATGGAGAAATGTTTGCGGAATGATTTTCGTCACCGTTTTCTTATAAGAGATGTCATCCCTGGGGATAGATGTGGCTTTATTTTTTTGTTAATTTTTTAGGCACGTGCTGCTAACTGATGATAAATTCATATGAAACGTTGTGTTTTTTGTGGACATCATATCGGTACGAATTAATTTACACATTTGAGACTCGATTCGTTTTGTTTCTTTTTTGACACGAAAACCGTCGCGCAGAATGATAAATTTCTCATTCTCAAGCCGGGCTTTAATGTTTTGGGGGTTTTTCTGCAGCATCAAACCGGTTTCCCGAGTTGGTGGTGCGAGCGATGCGCCGGAATATCGACCGGCAAACATTTAAACCATTTCTCAGACACCGCGACGCCAACCGGGTGAAGGTCAACGTCACAGCGCTGTAGAACACCTTTCAAGGGTATTTCGCCTGTACCGTGCCAACTGGTGTGGTAGCCGCTTGTACGCAATTCATCCAGTCGTGCAATTTTTTTTGCGGTGTGAGTGTGTGCAAACAATTCGGACGAAAGAACTACCAAAGTAGTGAAAGCAGAAGAGGAATATTAAATGAATATGAATGGAGAAATGTTTGCGGAATGATTTTCGTCACCGTTTTCTTATAAGAGATGTCATCCCTGGGGATAGATGACATTGAATCGATTGAAGTTTCAAGAGCAGCAGGATCGATGGAAATAGTGAATACAATAGAAAGCATTGAGAATCTCTATCAGTGGATGTTGGTTTTATTAGTGATGTTGATTTTTCACTGTTTTACGCAACTTATTTATGTATACAGTGTTAAACACATTATGGGGTCTTGTTCTTCGAAACTCGGGAAAGAAGTCTTTCGAAGTTCTAATGCCATGACATGCCAGCTGCACACTGAAGTCTCATTTGACAACCTTTTCTGAACATTTTCCTCTCGAACGCGTATCAGAGGCTTTTATTCGCTTTGGACACGCTTTGTTCATGTCTGAAAGGCTTATCTGAGTAATTGGCCTATAAATATTCTGTCGTGATATTTTTTTTTTTATGGAAGGGTGTTCTTAGTTCATAAAATGGCCAATTGTTTGTTATTCTCAAAGTTTCAATTTTGTTACCGTTGTGAATTGTGACCCAAGATATATGTATCTTGCTAACGAGTAGATATTTACCAAATGCCTTTGTAAAACAGCATTTATAAGCAATAACAAAGATGTTGCTATCATTAATTAAGATTTCGTCTATATCTCTTCTTGACGTGTTTTTCAGACTGTGAAGAAAATATTAAATATTTCTCGAATTCTACTTTTAAGAAGCATTGCAATAAAGATCTTGTCCAGGACATTTCTCAACTAATGGACAGTTGCAATGGCCATTAAGGATTCGGTGCAGAGCGTCACTATGTCCTCAATTTTTCCTTACATCACTAAACGCACCTTGAGGTCTTAAACATACTAAAATGGCCGGGATTTAGGCTCCATTTAGTTTTCAAACTTTACGCGCAATGGAAAAATGTTCTAAATACAAGAGTCTGTTCTAATGCCAGTGGTCAGGGAGTGTTACACAATCATCACCTTTTCTTTAAGACATAGCGCTAATGTTACAAACAAAAGATCGAACGCATTTTTTCGACTGTTATGTCCACAACAAGGTATAAGTTATCTGATGTTACTGTAAAATAATTTTGCTGTGCATAAAATACATGATACAAACGACGATTGATAGTTTATGAGATCTCTAGAACAGAGCATTACTGTACGAGATTTCGTTTATAATTCGTACAAGAAATGATACTTGAACCATACCTTGTTCTGTAATTTTGATCTGAAACTTTTTGTCTAATCCATAAAAAAGTCGCTACACAAATTTCTGAGACATGTACCTTAGAGTTTTTAGAAAAGATATAGGCAGTAAAAAAAACTGTTTAAACTATCCACACAATGTTTTGTAACTTATATTTTATACCTTTAAATGTATCCATTGAATAATGCTTCAAAGAACTTTAATGTATTGGAAGGCAATTATAATCTGTATTCAAATAACAGTTGAACTAACAACACAGATTGACCTGGTACATCAGACGCTGCGTGTATTGTTTCCTAATCACTCCTAAACTAGAAAACATTATTAATAATTAAAAGTTTGATTAGTATTTACACCCGACGTAACACTTCTCCTGCATGATGAATTGTGCTCCTAAAATGTGATAAATTTGCGTGACAAATTAATGGAGATGATTTGTGTTCAGACACTCTTGTTCTTGTCACGCTGAACAAGCCAATTGTTATTGCATTTGGCACGCGGCAAGCCATTTAAAAAGTCAGTCTGTCACATCTAATCGCGGAAGTTAACAGAATCCGCCACGATCTGCTACTGGTCACATTGCTCCATCGACCAACACGTAGATTTTCTGGCCAGCCCCACTGCTGGCGATCGTTTAACAGCATATACTACCAACCGCAAGCCTTGACCTGTTTTTGTGCCCAACGCAAGCAAAACTCAACCAGTGGATCAATTGAGCACAATTTTACTGTAGTTGCCCCGTCGTGCTGCAGTGACATCGTACGCGTGCTATCCCAACAGCGTGTGCATTAATCGGTTTCGATTGTTTTTGTTTCCCTTTCTTTTTCGCTTACAGAGAAAACAGTGAGCAGCACAAAGACGATGCGTTCCGAGAGATCATTGCTAGCTGCCGGTCGCTGAGCAAGTATGAGACGAACATCAAGTCCGCCCTGCTCCAGATCCTGTCGGCGATTGTGGCCGCCTCGTTTCACATTGTCATTGGCATCTCGCTGGCCTACTCGGCCATCCTGATCCCGCAGCTAGAGCTGCCCGGTAGCGACATACCGATCACGAAAGCCCAATCGTCATGGATAGCGTCGATTATCGTGATCATGGTACCGATCGGATCGTTGGTAGCTGGCGTGATGATGGAGTTCCTGGGCCGGCTCAACACGATCAAGCTGGCCGCCGTACCGTGTGTGGCGGGCTGGGTTGCTATTGCGCTGGCGAACAACTTTACCTGGATCATGGTTGGCCGTGTGTTGACCGGTTTTGCCTGTGCGCTTGGCACCAGCCCGGCGATCGTGTACATTACGGAGGTGGCCCGGCCCGATATGCGCGGTTCGCTGATCTCTTCCGGTCCTACGCTAGCTTCGCTGGGTAAGTAATCGGCATGGTACTGCAGGTGCTGTCAGTGGAAAAGTGGTCGTATTCAGGTTGCTTTTTTTCTTCTTGTAGGAATGGTCATTGCCTACGCCAAGGGAGCCTTCATGGACTGGCGGACGGTTTCGTGGATTTGCATCATCTACACCATTGTGCCGGTGCTTCTAATTCAGCTGTTCGTGCCCGAATCACCTGTCTGGTTGGTGTCGAAGGGACGCATAGAAGATGCAGCACGGTCACTACGGTTCCTGTACAAAAAGTACCCACAACCAGAGCATACGGTATGGAACAACTCAATATCCAATTATTAATAAGTGCCATATCATAGAGCAATCATTTCCCTCCATACTGTTCGGTGTGGGACACTTGAAACCCATTAACGATTAAATGATCAATAACAATTATTTTCTCCTCATTTTGTACTATAAAACCAACATCAATAAAAAGGCCCTTTTAATGTCTCACAATATTAGCTTTTCCTCACTAACGTAGACGTCAATCCGCTGTTCGGTGAACTAATCTTCTTTTTTTATTTGCTATACACATCCACTCAGGACCAACCACTGTCGGAGATGCATCTAAACGCGTTGCTGAAGGAACGTGAAACCAAACTTGCCGAAGCGCAGCGAAACGTTAACCGGCACGGCGTGCAGCAGTCCAAACTGCGCGGCTTCCTAAAACCAACCGGCTACAAACCGATGATCATCCTGTTTTGGTTCTTCCTGATCCAGCAGTTCAGCGGCATCTACATCACGCTCTTCTTCGCGGTAACCTTCATCCAAGACGTCGGCACCGAGGTGAACGCGTTTACGGCCTCCATCTTTGTGGGGTTGACGCGCTTCACGATGTCGCTGCTGAACGCTTGGCTGCTGAAGCGATTCCCCCGTCGCCAGCTGGTCATGGTCTCCACGACCGGTATGGCCATTTGCATGTTCGTATCGGGGCTGTTTACGCTGTGGATCAAGGAGGGTACCACCACGCTGACCTGGATTCCGGTCGTCGGTTTACTGCTGTACGTGTGCTCCTCCATGATCGGGCTGCTCACCATACCCTGGACAATGACGGCGGAGCTGTTTCCGACGGAAATTCGTGGCATCGCACACTCGATATCGTACTCGATGGCGAACCTGTTGATGTTCTTTGCCGTCCAAAGCTACAGGTAATCCGTAACCGTCACCATAATTTTGTTCTTGTAACGACTTTTCTTTTCGATATTTGTAGAACCATAACCGATCTGCTCGGTGGAGCATACGCAGTGCAGTGGATGTTCGCCGTAGTGTCTGTGATCGGATTTTTCTTCGCGCTATTCTTCCTGCCGGAAACGCAGGGCAAGAGTTTGGCCGAGATTGAAGCATACTTCGCGGGCAAAACGCAACCTCAACGTGTACCGACTGAACCAGCGGCCAAACCGTCTGTGACGGAGCATCTGATACGCAGCCCGAGCCGGGAGGCAAAGCTGAAGGAGGTGGAACTGATGTTGAAGAACAAAAATGGAGCTTAGAGAGAGAGAGAGTAGGAAAAATAGTACACGTTTACAGGAATAAGTGTGAAGATTCTTTATAACAGTTACAATGTGCACACGGTACGAGAATAAGGCAGGAACTGACGAATTGCAACAGTATTTGCATATGCTGTGGATGCAGTTGTACTTAATGTAGCTTCGATAAGGAAAAGCACAACGAATTAATAGTGAAACTGCCCCGCCTGAAAGTGTGTTTGTTTGTGCCGTTCGCAAAGGAGATGCTGTTTGAATCGAGCAGTAACACACATACAAGAACGTATTTATTTTTAGTATTTTCGAAATTCCGCAAAACCTTCACGAGTGTCGAAATGCAGCCACAAAGAGTAAGAAAGAGAGAGAGAGAGAGAGTGAAAGAGTTAGGCACAACCACTCTAACCTGCTGAACGATGATGGGTTTTTGAAGGTGTACTGAGAACGTGTATTAGTTGTGTTTTCTATATTGATTAATCACTTTCGTTTGGTGCTATGCAAAGCAGTACGAAATGTGATTCGGCAGACTGAGTTTGATGAAGCCATACCAGCAGCATGACGACAAAAACCAGCACCACACCACACTGGTGAAGCCATTTAATGCAATCCAAGTTCAAAACACAGTGTATTAATCGTATTCGAAGTATTTGCAAGTGCGTAGATTTATTAGTTCTAAATAAATTGTTGAATGAAAGTGCGACCGATAACTGTGTGGGCTTTGTAGTTTCTGTTTCTAAAGGGTTTCGATCGCTCAGGTAAGGCATCGATGTCGTTTTGTGTATGTCTTACAACTGACATTTTGATAATGATGATGAGAAATCATTGTAAGATTGTTCAAGTGAAAGGAAATTAACAAATTTCATCATAAAATCTAATTACAGTACAGTAAAAAAGTCATAGAATGATGTAATTTATATTTATTATGTCGAATAACGATAGTTGGATTAAATAAAATGTAATTTTAAATGCAAATATTATCATGCTTGATTTAATTTTGATTTATTTTGATCCAACTTCCGTTCAAATTACTCCGAGCATAAATCAGCATAAGCTTTCTTGCTCGAAAAATAAACCTTATTCAAAGAAAGCTTTCATAATCTACTCGAATTGGCCTATGGGTAACTGAAAGACCATTTAGACAGTTTTCATGATAAATAATTGAAAAAAATTATGGATACTCTTGAAAAAATATTGAAGAACTAAAAATTTGAAGCAAATGGTATGTTATAATAGGCATCATATTTTCTAATCATAGCAAATTGAATATTAAAATCGTTGTCGTACTGAATACTTTAATCGTTTCCTTTGAATTTAAAATACAAAAATAATTTATAATTTTTTTAATAATTTTCATTTCGTAATGCAAAAACTTTTATATTTCTCGTAAACTATTGCAGCTATTGGCGTATTGTTGCTTGGGAATCAAGCTTTTGGTACAGGAAAAATCCTTAAAACAGTCGCAAAGCTTTGCCGTTACATTATAAATTTGTTCAATAAGTTTATAAATTGTTGAGTTGAGAAATCTTAAATGTTCTACGATAGTAATGATAAAAATTTTATCACGTTTTACTATTATTTTTTTTAAATAGTTTCCTTTTTTCTATTATTTAAAAGCTTTCCCATCTTGGTTCGAGCTTTTCATCTATCTAGTTTCTCTCTTTCAAGTTCTCCAAACTGCTCAACGATTGCAACACTTGCTTTGTGGCTTTCTGTTTACGTATTTTCCGCATCCTACTACAATGAGATTGTTTTCCACCCATACATGCGCACTTGCATCGTAAACACTCCTCTCCCATCACGAAGCGGCCACAGGGGTAGTTTTGTTTTGGAAAACTTTGCCGGAAAAGCTCCGAAATATACTGTATGCTTTCGCATACTGTAAAGATCAAGAGAGCGAGAGAGAGTCAGAGAAAGAGAGTAAACTGGTTCCATTTATGCTAGTTTGAAGAGCTTATGTTTCGGCATTTATTGTATTGTTTATATCAAAACAGCTTTACACGCTCTCTCGCAGTTTTATCATCGCGAGTACGCTCTCTCTCTCCGATACGAAGCAGCATTTTCCGAGCCACCGAATGTCCTGTTCCCGAAGAGATTTTCGCAACTGGAAAAAACTGCAGCATATTCTGCTCTCACGCATTCAGTCATCTTGCAAACGGTGCCAGTGCAGCAAGCAGCGGAAAACTCAATGCGCTAGTCGAGTGTGCGGATGTGGTTAGTGGAATCTTACCAGTGTCCAGTGTAGTTTCTGTAAGGAGCTACTAAAGGTGGAAAGCAAATGTATTTACAAGCGAATGAATACTGAGAAAAAAAGGGAAGAATAAGCAAGGATAAAAGGAAGTACGAGTAATTGGAAAGGATAAATAGTACAAGGGTTTGTTACTGCGTAGATAGTAGCTAGCTATATCACTCAGGAGAGGGAAAAAGTACAACAGCAGAAAGAAAACGCACGCACGTTTGTGCCGTTCGATGTGACATTCAAATGGCAGGGTGCCTGTGAAAGGCAGCGCAAATGTGTGTCTGTGTGTAAGAAATCTTTCAAACTGCAAGCCACCTCCGACGCCGAAAAGGGAAGCTCTGCACGGTTCATAAAGAAGGCACGTACGCAGTCTACCATGGGCGACGGCATCATCGCTTGCTGCGCCGGTCTTCTAAGTGCCCAGAGAGAAACCCCCGACCGGGACGAAAATTTTCGATAGAGGAAAAAATTGGGTACACCGAAGGAAATAAAGGCATTAAAGGCAAAGCGTGTACACTTGTTCGTATCGGAACGTTGTGACAGTGTTCGGGATCGAGGAAATCAAAACGAACCGAATCCCTTGCCTTTGAAAGGCAGTTCGAATGTAATGCTTTGCGAAAAAGGGCTTCAAGCACACTTGGAAAAGCATCCCTTCCAAATCTAGACCGTCATTCGTCATTAAAAGCCTTTTTTTCCGGTGGCGGTGCGAAAAAAGTGTGGTGAGACTGGAAGAAAATATTTCATCATCCGGTAAAAGTCAAAGTGCATTCATTGGTGGAATTTTGTGATGATGGCTGATTGTGGTTGAAGCAGAAGAAGAAGAAGAAAAAAATTGCCCATCAGTGAAGTTAAAAGAAAAGCTTCACGCTGATAAAATAGATTGTTAACGGGCCAATGGAATAAGCCAGTGGAATAAAGCCAAATAGCATCAAGCAAACTGCCATATCACGTGCAACGCAAAGTTTTAGAGTGCAGTCAATTTCTGCACAAAGAAAAGAAAGGCGATACGGTGGATTGGGTTTGTGTGTGTGTCTGTGTGTGAACGTGTGTTTGTGAGTAAATGTGTGCCACAAGTTCTTTCTTCGCAATTGCCATCTCGCGCTTAGCACGGTGCAACTAACGACATCATAGTATACAAAAAGCACTGCAGAAGTAGAAACCTTGTGTCATTTAGACGACACAATCTAGTACTCCGGAAAAGCGAAAGCACCAAAGATTAAACAGGGTAAGTTTTGCAAAGTTATTAAAATACTTAAATCCATAAAACATTATTTTGTCCTCACTGTCGACCGATGAGAACGCAAATTCTGCGTCTTGCCATCCCTTATCCAAACGAAACGAAAGCACTTCTCCGACATCCAAATAGCGGTGTGGTGTGAAAATGTAGGTCAATAAACTTGCCATTTAGCTCACCGTAAATACGTTTACTGTTACAAAAACTACGCTAACAGGATCCCGTCCGAGGGAAAAGCGGCAGATGACAGAGAACATCGTACATGGGATAAGGAAAAGGTGAAAACGAGAAAGAACCTACCGGCCGGGAAAATCGAGAGCGAGAGAAAATAAAAGCTTGAGAGCGATATTGTCCACTCTCTCCCGCTCTCGCGAACGACTTCCTTTTTCCCGACTGCCACTAACCAGATACGTGCTTCCGGTTCCCTTCCGAGAAATGGGGGAAAAGCTTGAACTGGAAAATTGGTAGGACGTCAGCTACGTTTCGTCCTCAACCATTAACAGGAGACGGGTCCGGGTTCGGAACACAAAGACTCGAGGTTTTGTCTTCGCCTTGCCGTCCTTTGTGCTTGTTTTCCCATATTTCTCGTATTGTTGTCCAAACTTTTGTCCAATTTGTGGAGACTGACACTAAAACCACAACCATTCTGCTGATATTTTGAAGCACTTTTAGCAAGAATTTGATGGGGAATGGAGCATACTCCATATGGTAATTAATACACCTGCTAAAAAAGAATGGGAAAATATTTGCACAATGCCACACCGGCCATCCGGTTTCCAACCGCAACCAAACGGTGGAGCCGGTACACATTCTGAAGCGCGGCGTCTTTATTTTCTGCCCCTACTTAAACACTACTTACTTTGGTGCGATAATCATTTCCATTTGCGCAATCCTTCCCGTACTAGTAACTTGCCGGATTAATGGTTGTTAAACATCGTCAAACAAACAACTCACGTTTCGCCCTATGGCACTGTCTGTTTGTCTGCGCGGTGAATATTGAGCACGTGCCGTGGAAGCGTGGAGGTTTTGTGTCGCTGTCGACTTTTGGCCCGATCGTTGTCGAAAGCAATGTTTTCGCAATTATAAGCATCAGTAGTGATTGTCGGCGCACATTAACAGAGTCCTACTGACGGTAGTGTACAAGCTAATAGGACACAGCAATACTGGGGAAGCCGGAAACCGCAAACACAATCCTAACATAACAGTACTTTCAGTTATTAAAAATACAGTTTCATGTGTTCCCGTGATGGCTTGGGGCCGGGTTTAGGAAAAAAACACACACACACAACGAACACGCAGCGGAATGGGCTTTTAGCAAACACAAGGGAACAGAAATCCGGAGCATGTTTTATCTGGCAGGCAGGATACGAATACAATTGTGGCTACTCGGCGCTCTGTATACACTCTACGCAGTGTGAAGCTGCGCAGGGAAAGTGCCTGTCGACGAGTCAAAAGTTGTTGGTGAACAGATTTCATCAGGATAAATATTAGAAATAAAACGGATAAGGGATTGAAACGAAACTTTCCACCAATTTGGGCAAAAGTTTTGTGTGATGGGTTTTTTTTCCCTGCTTGCATTTGTTTTCGGATTTTATTGCGTTCGCTTCCTACGTAAAGAGGATCGGGATGCTGGGATGTGCTGGAAAAGTAATACCATAACATGATGCTTTGTAGTATTGTGCACAGCTGTTGTGAAGCTGTGATACGCATTACTGTAGTATATTGATTTATGTGAAAGTAATGAATGTATCTGGAAATGGGTTTTTTATTTGTGTTTTAGGTTCTGTTGATTGGTATTTTATATATCAAGTAGAGAATTATTTTTTAAACGTTCGCGTGGTACAAAAACATAACAAAACACAGCCTTAAAAAATACATTTTCCAACAAAACTTTGCTTTCAAATTTTGTTTACTCCAATGCTTCTTTCCTTTGACCTTAAACCTTAAGCATCCTACACTGTGTTTTGTGTATAAATGTGGCTTAACGCTGCAAAACAACCTACCGGACGCCCTTTGGCACTTGGTGCGCGCGAGAGCGTGCGGTTTGTATCCAATTAAAATGATTAAAGCAAGCATTTTCCACATCCTGAAACGTGCTGGCGTTTCTTGCGAAAGCTTTATGTGGATATGAATACTAATCATAGCGCCATTTTGACCGCTGTATAACCGCCGACAGCGAGCTGCCCTTAGGCCTTTTAAACGAGTTTACGTTTATGGACTGTATTAAATGAAGATTTAATGTTGATGTTGGTAATGATCGAAAGAATCATCCCTTCTTCTAGGTGTAAAATATATTCCGCTGTAAGTAGAATGAACAGGATAACGAGAAATCTATAAATTATGGTAAAAGATACACAAAATACTTCGATAATAATCAATATTATTTGTTATTGGGTTGGCTTGCTGTTTCCTAATAAAACCCGGGTACGAATTCTTGAAAAGTTTCTAGCCCATCAAAATTAACAAGATAAAGTTCTGTTGACAGTTGAAATGACAGCATTACTAGGGAATTGAATGAAACAGCTTCCAGCTATCATACTTACTAAAATCAATTACAAACTTGATCGAAATTGATGTAAATTCGCCCTAATTTCATCAGTATCATCGTACATCTCATAAATGCGTGTCGGCAAATTATTGGCAAGCGTAAGTTTCGTTTCGCAAGAAAATCGTTCAACATTTCTCCACAAAACCATTCATCGCACATCGTCAATAGACCGAAACTCGAGCCACGCTCTATTGCATGGATTCATACGATGTGTCATGGCTCTAATGAATACAGGTAGGTGAGCGTGGGAAAAGTGTGTTGCCTAATGGCAAGGAAGGAAACATTCTCGAAGTGTGCATCATGCAAATCATGGCGTACATTAAGTGCACACCGTGTCGCAATGAGGTTCAGAGAAACGGTGAAAAGGATTCATCGAATGCAATGTATACGCTCGTTACAGGTTGTAAGATTCATGCTCAGAATTTGATTTGCACACTGTGGGTATGAACATCGATTTCAGTGATGTAGATTCGGCAGAAAAGCATTTCAAGATAAAGTTCAATCTTATCGCTTTTAAATATCTATAGCAAACTACACGCCCCAGAGTTCTCGCAGTGTCAAAGTGTCAAATTTTATTAGGAGCATCACAATCGTTCGTATTACTTCCAATTTCTTCACAACAACCAATATCCGCAAACATAACAGTTCCACCAATAATGGGGTCTTCCTCACTGTACCATGTTGATGATAAATCTAACAACAGCGACCAAAATCAAGAGATATCGTATCAACGGCATAACTACCGGATATGGAAACGGCCACTATGGTACGCGCTAAACGGAAGAAGCTTTTGTTGCTATGTGCAATGTAGGGAGAGTACAAACAACGCGCTGGTTCGACAAGAGGTACGCATACCACGCTCGCCAATGGAAGCAAAAGTACTCCACCATGGAATAATTACTCTTTCGCGGCAGTATGAACCGTTGTTGTACAATGAAATTGGTCCACGCGCTTATCAATATTGTTCCGATTTCGTAACTTTTAGGCGGAAAATAATAAATTTTCCTTCCGTGATATCGTTTGTTGCTCGAGGGTGGGAAACAGGGTGGCAGAAACATGGCAGCTTATCTATGCGTAATTGTTTCTATGCTATAAGCTCATGGATTTATTGCGATCGATTTAGGTATGTGTACAAATTATTGCTCTCCAGTTTGCTCCCTTTATGCACCAGGATTGAGACATTTTTGTATTTCAATAAAATATTTTAACTAAGGGGTAGACCAAGCGTGTCTGACACTTATATATATACCATTTTTCAAAAAGATAATATTGCATATATTAATTAATATTTCGAATTAAAAGCAATGGTATTTCATAATACAGAAACCAATTATAAAAAGCTATGTTACAGTTTTTGTTAATTTCTAAAAGTTATTATAGGAACCCATTCTATAAAAAATAGATTTATGATATGAAAAGAAATGAGACAGTAAGACACTTAATTACGACATTGTTTGATGAATTCAATGATTAAAAACGACGATTATAGTTATTGGACTAGACGATTAGTTTTGTTATAAAACATTATGCTGTATTGCTATGCTTTAAGTGTCGTAAATCTAAATGACTATGCGCTTCCCATTGCTTAAGTTATTTTCAACATTTTTTGAAAGGATTACTTTAAAGTTAGATTAAACGATATTGTTCAAACGATATACCAAATCTTTACAGTGTCAACTCCGACTCTCAAATCGCTTCATTGTATGCTACAAAAAAGTTAGGCAATGCGAATAAGTAACGATTTGGAATGAGATTGACATAAATATGAATAAAACACTGTTGCGATCGATATGAAATGTAAATCATGGAATTAGAAAATCATAATTAAATCGATCTCTCTCAAATAATCATTCGACGTGATTCAAAATTCGAGCAATATTTTGATATCAATGAATATGTAAATCTATCGCGTGCTCTGCTGTCGACTGAACTTTAGGAGCTCTCTAAAAAATTGTTAAAACTTTTGCGATGAATTGTACACAATGCAACATAATATGTCAGTCAATTTTTAACCAAAATAATCAATTCCAGTAGATTTATAATTTTTTTAATAACTTTTTATTCAATATCTTTGCATAAATTTATTCGTTTAGTATTTTATCTAATTATTTTAGTATTTTTTACCGGGGCGGCACGGTGGTGTATACGATAGCGGAACCGGTCTTCACACGGCAGGACCGTGGTTCGAATCCCGGCGGACCGCCTCCCCGTACGCAGGACTGACTATCCAGCTACGGGTAAAGACTAAGTCACAGAGAGCTAGCAATAGCAGGCCAAGACCTCATGAGGTTGTAGTGCCAAGGAAGAAGAAGAAGAAGAAGAAGTATTTTATCAATCGGCGAATCCAAACTTGTCGAAGTCAGCTGGTACTGACTTTAACAAAGACTCTTAGAATCTTTTGAGCCTCTTGGACTGAGTTTTGGAATGAGATTTATTTGATGGCCTATAACTACGAGATCGTTTGGTACTGGAACTCTCCTGGTACACGAGGCTGGGCAATGAGTATCCTGGAGCGATTTTGGCCACGAGCAAAAAAAACGAATGTTCCTGTTCTAGATTTAGCTCGTAGTAATCCGCATTTATACTTCTTATGTAAGAAGTTTGTATTAATAGAAGTAATAATAGAGGTAATATAAGTAATTAATAGAAGTAGTATAAATTATTTTTAACAAAGGAAAAACATAAAGCGTACCAATATTTCGTGTTAGTTTTGATTCATTACTTTTTCAATTTAATTGGCTGATTGCGATGAGCTTATTTAAATTTTTCCAATAAAGTTCATACTCAATCGCACATTCGCGTTTTATTCAAAACTACAACATTAGGCCATTCGAACAGTTTCACCTCGTCACGCTTTTGTACCATTCCAACTGTCGATCGATTGTTGCCTTGCGTTTGTGGACGAGAATTTTAATTATATCCCTTTTGTGCGAGTGCGAAAAGAAAACAGGACCTGTTTACAGTGAAATCCATACCGTTCACGGTTCGGCTCGGTGTAGTAATTCCATTGTGCCCGTGCCAAGCCCATGGAGAGAAAGTAACCCACCCAACCATGAAATGGCGAGCAAACGAAAGCAAGTCATTAACTTTTCCCAAGTGGGATGAAAATATGGCGAAGTGGGGAAAAAAAAAACAAAATAAACCAGTACACACATTCGTACACCGCTGTGCGGGCTGCTATCATTGTAACGCTGACGTCGTTCTGACGCGGATCATGCTTGCACAATGGTTGGCCTCCCTATTGTTGCAAAGTTGTTCCGCGGAAAACGGGTAAGCATTTTCTGTTCTCTGCAACCAGCTTTCGATCAAATTAACCTTATAAGCTGCTCTTTACTTTAGAATTAAGAGCCTGGTTCAGCTGCTGGATGTTGGTACGAGAAGTCAGACAATGTAGAAATTAAAACAGCGCCTTATCCATGGTAGTGGGTACCTGTAGCGCAGTTTGTTTTCAAGGCATCTCGTTAACTTTTTGCCAAACAAAAACGCTCGTGGTGAGTGAGTTTGATACTGGGATGTGCCCATTCCCAGCCTGGTAACGTACATGTTTCCGGAATGGAATATTGAAGTAACGCTTTTCCTATCCACTGAGGAACTGCCTGAGGAAAGCGTGCTAAAATAGATGCATTTTTTTTCTTGCTTGCTTGCTTGCTTGCTTTGTTGGCAGAATGATGATGACTGGCGCATTTTCCAAACACCACAGACAAATCGCCTCCTGCAGAACTATAATCAGACCGATCGTTACTGGCGCGTCTGTCGACTTGCGAGACAGGGTAACTGTTTTGGCAACACCGTTCACTCGGTGGTCGGTTGGCAGTAATGGCAGACCTGGTCGTAACAGGTGTGCCAAGGCTAGACATCGGTATGTGTCCCATGTGGATGGTACACCACCATGCATTGTTTATTGGCAACGTGTGGAAGAAAATGGGACCCATACCATACGCAGCTTTAGAAATGATTCGAGGTAATAATATCCCTCAGCAAGCAACGTGCCAGTCATGCTAGACACAATGATTAAAGCTGTCATCTCACCCCACATCCGGGCTAACTATTACTACCAAAAAACGGACGATCGTACTTTAATGGAAAGTATTACCACAGCTGGAACATGTACCTTCTTCCAATCGTATTTCAAGTGCGCCTTTTGTCCCACAAATGTGCTAACAAAATCTAATATCTCCACTTAAGGAAGCACTAGACTTTGCACCGCTTGGTATGTCACACGACCGCTGCCCTGCGTTGTACAGGCAGCGAGAAAATTGAGAATGGAAAACCTCAAACCTTGAGCCCTGGAAAGAAATAATAGAACGAGCGAGTCAAGTACCGGGCACGAGAGTGCTACGTAATCTGTCAAGATCCCGGCCAAGAAGCACGAGATCCGGGTGTGTCAGTCATCGTCCATTGTTGGTACATTACCTGGGTGCGACGACGACGACGACGATGGGTCAGCAGCAGCTCAGGCTGCTCAATTGCTCGCACGGTGCTGGAAAGTGCAAACGCAGTTCAGCAACCAGCGTAATCCGAGCTTAAATGAGGCTGCCGCTGAAAGCGGAAAAGAAATGTGTCACCGTCTGAAGCGGCAGGATCGCTGCTTCTGTCATGTGGACGGTCTGTATTTTGTCAGTGCTTCACCACGGCGATAAAAACAGCGATAGTTTATGTTGGCTGCTGCTGCTGTTGTTGGCGTGTCCATGTTTCTTGATTTGGTCATCTTTCAAACCATCATAGCGTCATAACCATTTTCCCGGGGCCATCCCAAATTTGTGTCAATTTGGGCGAGTTCCAGCGAATTGACACACTTTTCTAGCCGAATTTCATATGGCGGCGCTGTGTATGCTGTGTGCTCGGCTCATAAGTGGAGGAAATGTCAGATTTCCCCGGAGAGTTGTTCGGGCGCGCGTTACAGTAATGACAAGGTTAGAGCGCAGCTGTTTCTGCCTAGTCCGCTGCACGAAGGTCCCGTACACATCCTTACGCATTCGATTACAACAAACAGTGCAAAGGATGCCCCATTAGGATAGCGGACCTATTGCTGTAACGCCCCGGCATGGAATGGCATCCTGGCAGTTCTGCATCAAATTTTAGGTACGGCGGCGCCCGTTGGTTGTGCCGCGTGCGTCAGGGGTTCAGGTTTGGGTGGCGATAATTTATGATATCCTGTGCTGTGATGGGAGGAGCAACAGCAACATTCATTAGTCCCCATCACTCCCCGGAGACATATGCAAATTTATGCGTCGGATTTTGTGTTTGTTTACCGAATCTACTCTCCGGCCGATATCCTGGGGATGTTGCTTTCTTCTTCGATGGGTTTTTTGGCAGCGTGGGTGGACTGTGTTTTTTTTTTTTGCACTCCGACGACGTTTCCCTGGCGTCCCTGATTGACGGGTTGATTGACAATAGGCCTTCCGATGCAGTAAGCGAACCCATAAATTTTCGGTCGCAAATGAAAAATAATGAAAATGCTTTACCGATTTGACAGCTTCAGCGCCGGTAGCACATGACGCAACAGGCCCCCCCGTTCTGCTGGCCAGCTGTTTCTGCAACGTGACAACACTCGGCCTGCAACGATTCGGAGGGCATACAGCAAAACGTGCTTCGAGGTGGTGGATTTAGTTTTTTTTTGTTTCCTGCTGCTATGAAGAAGAGACCATCGAACAGATTTTTCTTCCCTAGAAGCTCGTTCCGATCATTCCGAAAGTAGCTATTTGCAGTGTGAAAGAAGAAAAAAAATGAAACGTTGAAATAAATCCACTGAACGAACCGGTGCCATTGACAGCTGTTGCGGAAGGTTTTCTTGCTTAGCGTTAAGGCGTACTATTTCTTCACCGCTTCAGCTGCGGCGTAAGCTCTTGCCACAAAAGCTATTGACATTTTAGCTCAGGGTGCAATAGACCAAGTAGGGCGCTCCATCTATCAGGCTGCATGGCGTTGCGGTATTTGCCACAAGTGCATAGAAAATGCGCTTTTCCCCGGGAACAGCTGAGTGCGCTGTTCTGCATGACAAACGAGGTAATGGCAGCGAACGGACGGCCATCCGACAATGGCGGGCAGTAGGTTAACTTTACGAATCATCTCTCTGGAATGCTTCCATGTCGTATCAGGCGGCACAATGGTTCCGCAACACCGTACACTGCACCGTACAATGTTTCTCGTTTGTCGTTTGTTTTAGGGGACGTCGTCGTATGTCAGGACAGTATCCAGCCGTTGTCCTTGTCGGTGGGCGAACGCATAGGCTTTGTTTTTTGGGGGCTATCGGAAAGGGAATGTGGAAGAAATGTTTATTACAGCGATAACACTTTCTTGTCCCCTGTTTTCCTGCTGCTTGATAATTGAAGATGTACACAAGATCATTCAAACACACCCACACGGGAGCTTGTGAGCAAGTGAATATAAACATACGGTTGCATGTTTGCAGCACGTTTGAGTTAATGTATTTATAGGGAATTGAATTTGACAGAGCTTTTCTGGCGGCTCTATTCAATTCAACTTCAAAATGAAAAACTCGCAATAGAACTCTTTACAACTTCCAACGATGCATGCCGAATGCAGGACACGTTCGAAATCTTTTCTTCGATCACAGCTCTTCATGGTTATGATGGTAGTTAGGTAAGGAAATTCTCATTTTTGAGCCAACTGACAACAAATCCTACACTCAATAACAATCTAATTAAACATTCATAACCATAAGCTCGGTTGTGTGGTTAACTCTCTTCAAGATCAAGGTCTAGAAGGATGTATCCTCGTATCCTTCGGAACGTGTAAAAGGACATCGTTCTGCATCGGTGAATACCGAAGGCATGGGACGTGTATATTGTGATGAATAGAAAACACTACAGCAGCCCGCACCTTTTCAAGCACCTGTTGAGAAAGGGTCGGCAAAGCGTCCACTACTAAAACCCAGATGGTGTGAAATAATTACGAGTCAGTCATTCGGAGTTGGCAACGTGATTTGTGCAACCCTTGGGTTTCTAATGAATGTTCATTTTTACAGATGTAATGAAATCGGATTGTATTAATCTAACGTTTACACATATGTGGACGATTTTTCTTCCAGATTCTAGGATTGTATGTCTAGGTCTAAAGTATTGAATAAAGCTCACTTGGTATTGCTAAGTCCTTGTAACGAGGGTTGAGTTCCAATTAGTTTCGATTGCAAATTCTCTGAATGAAGGGCGTCATGAGATTACATCTCTCATACGTCCACTATAACTAAGGCAAACTAAACGTAAAACGCACAGAGAGCACTTTATGGGGTGTATCGTCGACTCGCCTCTCTAAAAGTCAATTCCACGTACAAGGATTGTGATTTGTTCAATCTGCTGTCACCGGTCCCAATTATCTTATTTATTGTGTGCGTGATTCAACGCACTTTACCTTTCCCCGGACATACACTGGCACAGAAATTGACACCGGAAACAAAACAGGGATAAAACAATTGTACCGGAACACGCTAAAGCGCGTCCTGATCGATCGGACCTGATAAATGACCGTTCTCGTACATTAACAATGGAAACAGCATGTGTGCGAAATCGGGACGTGATTTCCTTTAGCATCGAGTTGTAAATGCCGTGACTAAGAGATTTTCCTCTTCCGATGGCATGTTGCTTCCGGCAACCCTTAACTTTTCGACCTGTATGGAATGGATTTTCCTACACTGACGCGCTCATAAATTGTTGCTGCGTTTGACAGACTGTAATGTGTTGTGTAGCCGTGCGATGCCATTTTTCTTCATCACGTTTTTTCTGTATTTATAATAGTATGCTTTAACACGCGGATAATCGTGTCTTCGAAAGCCGTACACGGAAATACACCATTAATGTGCAAATCACATTCTTCCCTTTCACGTCAACCATTTTGGCCTGGTAATTTTTGTATAGCGTCGCACGGTACAGCATGATCGATTCGATTTCAAAGCAAATATTTTGTTATCCTTCCGACGACGCTGGAACGTGGGAACGCTTTGATGTGAAGATGGGCCGGGATGCCTTGCGTGACAGGGAACGTAAAGAACACTTTTAGGCGCCATTGCAATCACAAGCCAAGGCTGTGTGGGTTTATTTTTTCCCCAAAGCTCTAACCATCCCTAGCCGGAGAACTTTGCTAATGCCAAACCATTTTTCAGAATTTTCCTAGAAAATATCTTTTCTGCCCAAAATACGAAATGCGCCCGAAGCTGTAGCACCCGAACCGGCACCGGGAAGCGCCGTATTTACCCAAGACCTACGTTAGCAAATCCTTGAATCCTTACCAATTTACTGTTATCAGCAATACCCGGGCACGGCTCGGGTTTCATGATGTCACCAAGACCTCGGGATAGCAATAATCAGCATCAGCGCTAAAAATCGGCTTTTCTTCGCAAAGAATCTATCGAGAACGGTACGGCGAACGTGCAGCGACCTCAAGAAAAGGATGACTGAAAGCTCCATCGTTCGAACGTAACGTTATGAAAAAGGGACTCATTTTCCACACGCCTTGCGATGACTGGGCTGACAAAAAAGTGTTTCCCTTCCCATTGGGGCTACATCGCAAAACGGAAAACCGAACACCGAACGTCCCAAGCTGAAACGGATACGCATGGGATGTGGTGTTCGATTTTCCTTTAATCTTCCCGTTCGCTCCTGGACGTGGACGCTATAAGCCGTAACACTGTTTGACGGTTGTCAGCTTATTTAGTCGCATTAACCTGCAAAGGAAACAATACTCGTCCTTTTGCCCAAAAGTTCCACTCCTCCACAAGTTGCCCTTTTTTTTTGGGCGGATGAACGGGAACGCGATGGTTTATCGCAAGTGCCAAATTGATTGTAAAATCAATAGCAAACCCACCGTAAGCGGTTTGGTGTATGTGAGCGAGAACTGATACTTACTGAGGACCAGAAAAAAAAAATAGCGCACCAGCTCAGCAGCACGTACCTTGGTATTAGCCACAGGCAAACATTAATGTAAATAAGGCACTCTTCCACAATCCCTTCCGCCGACCGTCCGAATCACCGGGCTGGCCGACTGACAAACGACAATCGGTGGCAATTCATCCAAAACACGCCACTGACAGCCCGGTCTGATGGTCTACCGAACAGGACGACGGTTGTTCAGTAGTAGAGCTTACTTGTAGCGGTCGGACGGTTGTGGTTGCCGAGCTGTCAGGAATTATGACCTCAGCGGTTTTGAAGCAAATTCTGGGTGGCTCTCATTCGAATGATTAAACAACTAGCAGTGGCATGAAGTTCGCTGTAGAGCTTTAAATGTTTAACTAGTTTCTGTTGCTGTGCGATAAACCACAATGCCGGTTCCGGTCGTACGGGTTGGAGTATTAAATATAGACAGGAACGAAGAATTGAATTTATTATCGCAATTTAGTTTCGAAACTAAATCGAGAAACTATTAAAAATACAATTTATTATTAATTGAATACTTAAAGCATAACAAGCTATGGACGCCAAATCAAATGACTGATAAAAAACAGATACCTTTCACAAGTTTAGATGACATACTCAGCCCTATGAAATGTGCATAAACAGTTGTTTTTTTTTTTGTTACGCCGTCTCAGAACAATTCTATCGAAAGTTTCTGCTAACTTTGCTCAGGCTTGTAATTGATAGTCAAAACAACCGCATCGCCAGATTCAGCAGACATGCGCGAATCAGTACACGTGCCGGTTGGCAAAAAAAAAAAACAACAGTCCTTCCACCACCAGGACACTGTTCTTGGTGCGGGTGGCATCCAGTCTCTGAAGGGTGCTGCTGGCCCACAGTAATAGCCTCCCAAAACGCAATATTATAAGAAGTCCCACGCTCGGATTCGTTTTCCTCCTTTTTTTTCATTTCATTCTGCCTCGATTGCCGGCAACTTCTGAGCCGGCTCGTGTGTATGAGTGTAATCGACGTGTGTTCGTGCGTGGTTGAGTAGTGCCAAGGACCACCAACAGCAAAGCAATCGCGCCAACCCATGACTCATTACACATCGGCTGATCTGCATGTGGTCGGTTGTCCGCGAAAGTCCTTGAAAGCTTCTGGCCGTGGCTGCCGGTTGACCGATAAAACCACGAGCTACCCAGTAAACGGTTTGTTTTGGAATATTTACCAAATGTCAGCTGCCGACCGCTGCCGGTTATTGTGACATCATTACAACGGCTAACGGTGCGTTGGTTTGATTGCTTCATTTTTTATCGTCCATTTGCAGCAAACATCGAGTTGAATAAGAATAAGCATGCACCTGGGGGGAGAAGACCAAACCGAAAGGGTCTGGAAATTGAATTTCGCACAAAGTTTGATGGGGACACCCAGGCGAGCGTTCTAACCCGTCACAGTTAGTTTCAATCAGCCACGCATGCACACACACACACACACAGTTCCCTCCATACGTTATGCTCCATCGTGGCATAGGCTCCGCCAGGACACAGTTCGCAATACGCAGAACATAATTCAATTCCCAGCGCGTACTCTGCGTCCGCTGTGAACGTAACGTTATGGATGCCGGGAGGTTGTTTGTGTAGGAAAACCAACATCTCCATGCCCAGTGTGCGGATGTTTTATTGATTTTCATTCGTGAGTACGTTTGTTGGACTCAGGGTCTGCTAACACGAATGCTCAGCGAACGACAGTGAAAATTGTAAACTGGCTTATGAATTAAAAAAGCCTATTACTTTGTGAAAAAACATACACAAACACACATTTGATTTGATTTGAAAGGTGAGCATGATTGTTTTGGAGAGAGAAAAACTTTCCATCGCTACATTCAAACGATGTGTGTGTGTACCTTCCCAAGAAAAGCCTCGATTCCGCAGGTGAACATGTTACAGGAATCGGCTTCAATTTACATTTAGGTTAATTTATTGCGAAAAAACGCTCCCACCAGGCCGGCTGCTAATTGCTTCAGCTTAAGTAAATCGAATTAATTTGGTGATCATTGCATCTTTGGTCTCGCTAACGAGAGATGGACGTAAAAGGACCATTCGGTTACTAATTGGATCGATGCGTTTCGACTCGAGACGGTTTCGATCGATAGACGGATTGATGGACGGCCAGATAATTACGATTGCTTTGCTGGATTTGTTCTTGTCGATTGATTAGGTTAGCAATCGTGTCGTGTTATCGATTTGTATGCGTTGCATGCAATAATTGTTTAACCTTCACTTGTAAGACCATTTCAGTCATTACTTTGTTAATAGTGACTTGTGGAAAATGAGGGGTTTGTAGGTATCGTACGTATAAAAAAGTTTGATTGATGTTCACGATTTTTCATCGGATAACGATGTGTCCTAACGAAACGATTCAATCTACTTTCCATTATGTTGGGTATCGAGTCTTTTATGCACAGGAACTTTGTTATAACATCATCAGTTGATTGGAAGCCACTATGACTGAATCAGGTTAAGAGTTTTACTTAAATGTTTGTTTCCGCTATGAGTTATTATCGGAGTGAAGAAGGTGAAAATTGCATAAGCAAACGACCGGTTATAAGAGTACTTCTTCTTCTCTGGCTCTACAACCTCAGTAAACCTCAGCAGATCAAAGCATTATCATATGGTGGCTATATGAAGGTCAGAGCATCGGTTTAAACGGGAAAGAATATCCCGGACAAGCAGGACAATGTTGTACAAAATTTGCCGTCCATAGCTGAGACGTTGCTGTCGATGTGATAATCACTACGAACGAACCACTTACGTCATTTGGGAAAAATATCTCTTCGACGACTGACTGTAACTGCGAACAATCTTTTGCGTAAATCTCTATGAAGAGTCTTCCGATCCAGTTATTATGTTGTTGGAGTAGCATTGGAGAAGGACAACTTTTTTTCCGACAACTGTAGCGAACTGCAGAAGGGACGCCCTGGAAGAAGGGGAAACAGTTTTGCAGAGAGGATCTTGAAAAATTACAAACCAAGCACAACTGTATCCAATGAATTATCTGTAGTGGTTTCATTTGCATTGCAACCCGAAGTAATTTCATTCTTCTCTATGCATCAATGCAATGCAATAAGGAACCGAAAGTGCTACTTACTAGCAATAATAAATAAATAAATTAAATTTTCTTTATTTAACATAATCCGATTGAATTTTATATTCATCTACAATTGAGCATGCTTTGAAATAGGCAGAAGCCAAGCAAGGAAATGGTGTGTGAATTATGTGAAAAGAATTTTGACTACTATATTGTAAAATGAACTGAAATATAATAATAATTTAACCAACCCTTCTTAATGTATTTGTTTAAAATGAATACACTACATGAAGCTACATCACCTAGTAAAAAAAACTGAATAACGGTTTTCAGTACTAATCCTTCATTGAACATCGGATCAGCAAAATTAAAATAAAACTTTATCAGCGGTCACATTGAAACTACAGGGAAAAAAGATTACTTACTTACTAGCTTGTCAGATGCTACAAGCCCTTCGCGATCTTGATCTCCTTCAACAAACTTTGGTAGCACGCACGGTCTAGTCGTCTAGTAATCGACTGTCCTTAACTAATCCAATATTTCGACAATTATGACGGAGGCATCAACGTCATCACACCATAAACCTAAAAGGACTTTACGGGCTGGGTCGTCCGGTGCTAATCTCATGGCATAACCAGAACAGCGGAACACCGTGAATACAATTCACTGCATATTGCTGTGATCATCGTACAATTTGTAAAGCTTGTCTTTGTAGCGGAGGCTCCTCCATTATCTTCCACACATACGGAGCCAAAGATGCTTTCTAAGTTTACAAGACTATTTTAGTTAGACCGCGTAATACTTTGTGTAACGATTTTCACTAAGCTTGTAAGCCTATAGTGTCATATACAGTAGTACAGTGATAGAGACAACCATTGATGTGAAGGTCGTAAACAATACTATCATGCAAGTGAAATGAGCTCATTGCCGTTCAAGAATCGGCCAAATTCAATGTGAAGCTATAAACTACGTTATCTCACCAAATACCGTACACGCAGATGGGCTCTTAAATGTCAAACATTTCATAAAACACTCAATGCTCGAGAATGCTTTACGACGCTGGCTTTTTGACAGGTTATGAGCGTGGTTTCATTCCTCTGGTGACCAACACTTGGCCCATCTGCACTGTTGTCTGCTCGACTGCTCGATAGCATTCATTATCGTAAACCATTATCGGATTACTTTTACAGCTCAGGGCACACATATCTGTACCACATCTTTGCCATTTGACGATGCTTTTGAATGTTTGAGCCCCAATCCCTGTGCCACACCGGTTCATCATAATGAATGAGCAGCGTTCACTGTCCCTCAAGATGAGCTGTGACTTATCAAGTGCATCGATACACCGCACACACTTCGACAATGCAATCTCCTCACACTCATCGCCTTACCTTTTGCTTTTCTCGCCAGGACACAGCCAGCACCAGTTTAGCGAGCGCTTAAACAACAGCACAAGATGCATTCGGTCGGCATCCATTCGGCGCTTGCCATCAAGCGGCAGCGCAAGAGACGCGACAATCAGCGCAAAGCCCGGGAACGCCGCTACAGCATACAGAGCTCGGAGAGCGGTGACACTCATTCGCCGCACGGTTCAACACGTCGAAAATTCCACCCCCAGAAAGTGCACATCACCGATAATAATAATTTAGATACGAAAGTAAGTACCCGCACCACTAGAATTGTTCGTGCTCATCCTTCTCCACTGAACGCTCGGTTGATTTGAGAAGAATTCTGAAAGTTCCGAAAACGGCAGACAACAAGACACTCGTTCTCCGAAATCATCCGACGGACACTTAGCTTTGGGGCAGGAAATTAGATTAGACCACATCACGCATCGGAACGGAAATTTATCGACATGCTTGCTAACTCTGCTCGTTCCCCACACGCTCTTACCACGTCCACAGGTAGTCACCAGTATTGGTATGCTGCACATAGGAGTCGTGTTCGTAGTTTTCGGAATCTTTTTACTAGGCGCTGGATTTTTTCCAGATAATCTATCCAATCAACCACAACAATCGTGGCACCTGCTAGGTAAGTGACTACTTGTCAACCACAGGTACAGGTACACCTGTTCCTCCTCATTGCATAATCTTGTTCGATATCCGGTCCTCTTTCGCACCCGTTTACAGGCAAAGGATCCTGGTGGAATGAACTGATATGCACGGGACTGTTTGCCGTCGGTCTGGGCATATTTCTAATCATTCTGAACTGTGTGATAAGTAATCGAGAGGAGCAAGATCTCGAAAGCTACGTCCAGCGGCAGCTGACACGTTCCCGATCCGGTGAGTACTCACAAATCAACCCAACCCACACCCACTTCCACCGACTCCTATTCCCTCCCGGGAGAAGGTACTGAGACCACTTTGGGAAATCATGACGAGTTAAATGCCACATCCGATTAGTTGACACCACCGTCAACTGTGGTGCCGATTGACGCCGATCGAACGCTGTGACGCTAGTGTGGGAGAATATTCCGGGCCGGGTTAAATAAATGATTAGCTGAGGGATTTCTTGCTCAACTCGTACAGCAAGCATCATTTCTTGCGATGCTGGTAGAAAAGGAACAATAACATCGAAACGCACGTGACACTTCACTTTCGATTGACCTCCGTCCGTTAGGGAGCCAATCGACGAGTAGCGTCTTGTGTATAATTTAACCAAACAAAAGTCGACCGGTCTCGCGTCTAGTCGTTGTCCGTCAATCTGCAGCCCACCGGCGACTAGGTCATCGTGTACGTGTGCACTAAAAGGCGAAGGAAGTTGGCAAATAGCTGGCGATATATTATTCATTGTATGAAAATGCCACCGTTTTATGTTTTTCATGGTCAGCATTTTCTTTGTACAATCGTTACACGCTAAATTGATTACAGTGGAAAGCCAAGGTCTGTTTTTGTGCAGCTCTAGAACCGTTTGTTCCAAGGTCGTCATGTTGTAAAGGAATCGTTCTAGATGGAAAATGTTTAGTGCTTTAGCTTGGCTGGAAGCATTCATTGACAACGAAATGGAGTATATTCGCATATGGTATCACATTTTGCTTAATCATAATATTAACGCATTGGCTTTCAGAAAGCTGTTGGGTATGATTATTTTATATGAATTGAAATACATACATTGACCCGTTTCTTTTTATGTCAATTTGTAAGAAAAAGAAACAACGATACCATACGAAAAATATGATAACCTTTGATAAATGGCATTTAAAGATCAATTTATTTTCCAAATGGACGAACATCGTGCGAGAAAGAATGTGAACCTATTCATCGATATGAGTACCGGCGAAAGTCCTGACGCCTTTTCTCATTCTCACATTCCTTATTCTTCCGTCAGTTCCATCCTTGACAGGGTACACATACACATTCTCCAATGTTTTCAACTGGATAAGGTTGCTTTATTTCATGCGTTTGAACAAAACAAAGACTCCAAAAAATAAACAAAACATACAACCTTATGCCAGCCCTGGGATTTGTGTGTGTGTGTGTGTGGGTTATAAAATGCCATATCACCTGGAAGCTAAGAACTCGCGCAGCACATCGGAAGGAAAGCAAAAGCAGTGGAAAATAAATCAATATGCTCGCCCATTCAGAGAAAGCTTTGATATCGTACAATACGCAGATATCGATTAACGATGCCGTCAACACCGTCCCGGCATAGCGTGGAAGCTGTGTCCATCCACCAGGACCCGACCACGGTCACATTCTTTTCAGTCGGATTCCATTTTTGGAATGGAATTTCCCACAAACCATTTGCAGCCGGACGTGCTTTTGATATCGGTCAACCCCGAAAGTACGTCATAACCATAGCGGCTTCAACTGCTGGTCGGCTTTTGTCGATTGATCGGTTCCAATATCGATTTGGTCATTCTCCGTCTTCCGGCTGTGTCATTCTTTCGACCCTGTGCTCATTTTACCGTGTGTTCTTTATCCGTTTTCCGTACAGGTCATCGACTGGAGCGCGACGTGGAAACTGGCGGTCTGACCACACGCCATCACCGCAAAGCCATGCAGATACAGAAGGGTGCTGCCGAGCGAGGCCTGGACGATCTTTCCAACTCGAATGTGCTGCTGACGCCGACCAGCAGTGAAGTGGTCACCCCGACAACTCCGTCCGGAGGTAAGCCAAGCAAGTTAATATCCCCAGCAACGAAGGGCATGAATGACCTTCTGCCGTTGCTTAGCAAACCACCACCACCATCACCAACACCACCACCAGCACCAATCACCATCCATCACCGCATCTCTGCTTCCGTTCAAG
This sequence comes from Anopheles maculatus, assembly GCA_002091835.1. Classification (NCBI taxonomy): domain Eukaryota; kingdom Metazoa; phylum Arthropoda; class Insecta; order Diptera; family Culicidae; genus Anopheles; species Anopheles maculatus. Next base: position 44,495 of record KZ062130.1, read on the forward strand.
TTCATTAGTACATTTTATATTCCGCGACTAGCACGTACCCATTATAATAGCACTTCCATCACCTTATTAGCTGCAAATATCATCACACCGAAACGGTGGTTACCAGTTTTCGTTTTTCTCCTTTTGTTCGATCTTCTCTCTTCCTTCTTTTAATGGACTCTTCTAGCCCTTTCATATCCAGCTATAGCACCTCATAAACAGCATCGTATCGTATCCAGGGCGGCACATTAATCTTGTTTTATTTCTCAAACTCGGTCATTTTGCGTTCCCTTACGTCTTTCTTCTTATTTGTTGTTTCTTCCATCCCACGTTTCATCATCCAACATTCTGGCTTCTTATGCTTACGGTTATTGTGTTTCGGTATTTTAAGTTTTCTTTAAATTTGATAACATCAACGACTCCTCTTTCTACCTCGGACCCATTTCTCGACTGGGTATGCAGTTCACTCTGCTTGACTCGCAAGCCACAGGCGCAGAAGTGCTGTGGGTGCACTGTAAGGCCTGACTAACTGCTTCTTCCATTGGTACGAGCGGGTGCATTCGCGATCGATAACGAACGGGCCTGGTTTCAGATACAGATGCTGTTCACCGGCCGACATTTTATCCAGATACCATCAGGCGACTCTCGTACTCGTTTCTGCGCTTTTTGTCTGCTTCATTTTGCTGCCCATTTCCGAACAACTGGCATTCCAATGAGACGTTCAAGGTCTTCGTTTGCTGGCGACATATTTCACCCTCCATTGGGTGGATTAAAAAGAAATTAGTTTTAATTGTGCTTCTCATCGCATCTGGCGGGTTGATGAAAAATGCAAATACACCGTAAGGGAAGGCTGTATTGGAAGGATTGCTGTTGCTATGGAAATTATTCTGCTGGCAGAGAATGATTTAAAGCTTACCAGGTTTTCTTTGTGGTGTTAATCAGTTTGATAGTTACGTGAAAAAATGGTAGTCACAATGGTTTTTTTTTAATGGTATATCTTATCCTTTCCAAGTTTTTTTTTTATTCATATAGAACGGCCTGGCCGTATTGCTGTCTTTTTCAAGTTATCATATTCATATTTAGCATAGTTTTCCTTGCGAAATTTAACCGAAAAAGATAATTCCACCCCGTCAATTAATGAACCTTTACACAACACATGACAGATCCCCTTCTCTTGCTCCTGGTTTCGCGTATACCGAAACCACATTCTACTGTATTATTTGTTTGTTCCATCTGCGCCCACTCCACTTCTCATTGAACCCACGTTGATGCTCGCTACTCGATGGAGGCGCCCAGTCTGTTTCGTGAACCACCAGGCGCCTCCATATACTGGGCGCGTAATTTGCATCGGTCGCTCGTAATAACGCGACGCGACACTGATGCAGGCTGGTGATGGTAATGAATATTCATAGCGGACGCGACGGATGTACCATCCAATACCGTTCCAGAGCCGTATCGAACGAACATTCGCTGGGTGGCAGCAGTTCGCGTAGTTTAATTTTGACTAATGTCTCACTGACAGTGGCAATTTACAGTACAGTACCGGCTCTAAACTTACTCGCAAACGTCTCACACTTTGCTTATCGTGCAGGCAAACAGTGCAACAATTGCCAGCCCCATTGTTCCAAATTCGTACGCTGCCAAATTAATGTCTGAAACTGTTATTGAATCATTGTTGCCCCTATGCATGACTAGCTCAAGGTGTGGCGCATAAAAGTAGGACATAGCTAGACCATATGTATCTTCAGCTAAATGGGTGTAGAAGCTTGCTATACCTGCGATTTTATTTTCGGAAAAACAATGTGTTTCGCTAATCATACGTGAAACTGAAACGGAAATTGCACATCAAAACATCTCACATCAAAAGCGCATATGTTTCAGAGGATGGTGTTCGCCACACCACTTTGAAGGTGTAGCTTGTCGTCTCCCGCTAAACGCATTTCATGATTTTTAACACCTCAGCCAACAGTTCACAGAAAAAAGGGCACCGATACTACACGATTTCACCAACCCATAACTCACACGCTCATGGTACGCCAGCCTCATTGACACTGCATATGCTTCAAGTTTAACTATTTCAACCATTTTTTTCTCCATCCATTTTCTGTACCTGTATGCCCATTTTTTAACCGCTCTCGCCCAACCAAACACCCTAACCTCACCAAACTGGGTGCATAACGGAACGGCTTCACAATCAAACTGCATTTATTCGTTCGTTGTTTCACGGCAATTTGAACCAAATAACCATAACGTACGCTCTTTCCAATCTAATGCCACGCTATGCGTTTATTTAATATTTGTCAACCATCCTCACGGTACACGGTAAAATACAAATGTTGAACATAAAACCGAACCTAACAAAAAATGCAATGTAAAACAAAAAAAAAGGCTATGCTTTGTAAGAATATCATCGCGCGAGATTCATCCCAAAACGGCCCTGCAACTGGGAGCAAGGCACGGCAAGGCAAGTTGAGCAAATAAATCCTTCCGTTTGAAGCATCACTTCTTCCGTTTTGTTTCCGAACGTTTTGATGTGTCGTGTGTCGTGTGTTAGATTTCTGTCGTTTCTTTTATCCTACCTGTTTTTTTTTTGTTTTCCTTCTTCGGCTTCTTGCTGTCTTGTGTGCCTGTGTGCAATGCAACCGGCCTCTGTACTCGTCGTTGTTTTTTTTTTGTCCCAAAACGCTGTCTGTTTGTTGCTTCCATACACCGGAGACTGTAACTGTTTCTTCAAATCCATCCTTGACCGTACATGTACCTACACCAACCGACATTCATCCTATTCATCGTGTATCATTATTTGTCAGTGCTGGATTAAAAAACTGCTTGCATTATGTTGGTCTTTGTCATTTGTCTTCTGCCGACTCGTCGCTTTCCCGGTCACGTTTACCTCGAGTTCGAGTTTATATTACTTCTAGCGAATGCAATCCTTCACCGATCGACGGTCTAGCTTTTGTGCAATCTATTGTGTACGGAGAGATCAATTGCATATAGTTGGAACTGTTCAAAGGGCTGTTGAACAATGTAAAGCAAATCGATAAACAAACCGATTGATCCTTAATTGTATTGAATATTTAACCAGAACAACATAAAACTTCAAATTATGATTTAGTTTGTTTATAGAACATGTATAACAATTTGGCTTTGTCATTATCGCTCATTTGTTAACACGACTTGTTGTTGTCGAAATCGTTTTTTTTTTTCTTTGTTTGCGAGGAACTTTATTAAATTTAACTTGCTTTCGTTGCACTCAGCTCATTGTCATTGGTTTCATCGTGAAAATTAAACTGTCTACTGCACAACAGTCGGAAAACCCGGGCAGCAGAAACCGAACCCAATTTGTGAGTTCGTAATTGAAACTGCAGTGAGTACTCGCACTGTGCAATCTACAACTAATGCTCGACTAAAACGGCTACAGTGCACTGTGTCGGTTTAAGGCACCGAGCGAATCGGTATCGATTTAGGCAAAGCGCCAGACGATTCAATAAACTTTGGTCCGAACAAAATAGAAATTAGTGAAAAAAAAAACGCGCACACACACGATAAACAGAATTCCGGTTACGCTGCTCTTTCGTTTCGTTCAAATCTGTAGTTTTATTTGCGAATGACACAAAACTGGTGGTTGCGCTCGGTGTTGCCTTCATTGTTGTTAAACACTCATTCTCTGAATTGAATTTCCTCACACTCTAATACTTCTCTTTCTCTTTCTCCTCTTTCCGGAACCTTCTGGGATCTTCCTGTTTTTTCGGTTGTGTTATTAAATTGTTGTGTCCTGTTTTATTATATATAATTTTTGATTATGTTCAATAAAAAAAAAACAATAAATGCGCATCGGTTTGAATCTAGTTGCACTAATAATGCCAGCTAACTATAAACCGCACGTTGAGATATTAATGTGATACTGCCATCATTACGTCCGTTGCATTGCAAGCCTCGCGAAGCTGTTATCTTAACTCATCCACCGATTGAATTGTTTGATAAATTAGAAAACAAAGCAAACGAAATAAAACGAAGTAACGTACGATCTCAACGCCCAAAATATCGAAAGCAATAACAAACAAGCGTACATAATTTTACAGTGTTTCTCACTTGATAATGCAAAGTTACCTATGATTTTTGCAAACGCTACATACGATTTCGTATGGAGCGTTTGCAAAAATCATAGGTAACTTTGCATTATCAAGTGAGAAACACTGTAACAACGATCCCAAAGCTATCGAACGATAAAAAACGAAAACCAAAAAACATTAAACGAATAAACTAAACCAAACACGAAAGCAATCACCACCGCAAAGTACAAACTAAAACGTTCATATAATAAATAGCAAATAACATTAAACTAATTACGCGTCGTGTCAGTGTATTGTGTAATGGTGTAAATGTTGTTAAGCACACGTAATTGCAAACCGTGCGATCGGAACTTTAAACAAAACTTGTTAGTACATTAATAATGAACAAAATCGAACACATTAATACGCCCGCTCTCTCGTGCGCTAATCGTTATTGCCAGTGCAAAATCATAAATCATAAAACTATCGATAATCTCGTTTCACAAAGCTAAAAGGTGAATAATGGTAAAACAAATGATTTCAATTGTAATAAAACCACTTTTACCACTCGTTTTTCTTTGTGTACGGTTACATGTTTTTATATAGTTGTGTGTTTTTGGTTTTTCATTCGTTATACATTTTAAATCCCCTGTTTGGGTCTGATCTTTCCACCCGCTTCTTTTTTGCTGGTTGTCTGGCAGATTTCACCCTAACTTTCCTCCAATAAATAGGTGTATTGGTCTCAGCAGCACACACGCGTACCTCCTCGGCAACGTTATTAAAAGCGAGACACACAGAAACGAGGTAGAGATGGATTGTACTGTATACGTTTGGTACATTACAGTTTTGTACCGAATTGCCTTATAACGTCCGAGAACTAACTAATGTGGCCTTGTTTAATGTGTTTTAATGGTTTAGTTTCACGCGTTACATTCTTCCGTTGCATAGCATTTGCACTTCCAAACTTATTTTTTCTGCCGAAAGTAAGCCAAACGAGACGAGCTTCGAATTTTAATTCAATCATTTTAGACAACAAACTAAATTTTTAACCTAATTTTGTTTTTTCACACAGTCAACTTTTCCACTCTCTTCTACCTAAAGAAGCTTTCTTGAATATTATTTTTGCTCTAGCTGTTCGTGTTGCGTTTGTGTCAAACAAATGAAACTCTCTACGGTGTATTTTTTTCCGTCCACAACTCAATTACTCGTGCACTGTGCTACTCCATTTTGCATATCATTCCATCGTGCTGCTTAAAATCATTTAATAAGAAAACATGTATCAAAAAACTCCATTTACAGGCCTCAATTTCCTGTAGCGCAACGAACTTATTTACCCTTTCGTCACGCCTTTTTCATACGCTTCCTGTCGTACGCTATATGATCGCAAATGCCTTACCCTGCACTTTTGTATTTCCGGGCTAAACCTGCCTTCATGTATTTTGAGCCAACTTACAAATTGAATTGATAAGAAAGATCGCAAAAGACGATATGACGAATTTTGTTTGTTGTGGTGCAAAATTTGTTTATTGGTTTTAATTCGAATTACTGTCCTGTCCAAATTTGTCGCTTGTATTTTTGTTTCTTCTTTTTGAATGTATCTGTACTTCCAACAATTTCAAACGTTACTCTAGTGTATGTGTGTTTTTTAAGTGTACTGGTTATGTTTTACTTAAGCAAACTTTCAAGTACCAAAATAACTCAACGAATCTCGTTTCTTGTTTTTGTTTTGTTCTCAACCCATTTCTTCTTATCCATCCACGTCTCACTCGACGACTTACGCTGCGTCTCCGGATGAACGGAATTGTTCATCCCATCCCGTTCGACAACGAACCGGTAATCGAAATGCAGTGCTGGGTGCTTCTGGTGAAATTTTGTTGGAGAAAATTTTGGAAGAGGACAGCAGCTACGGCGATGCGGACTACTACTCCCGGAACGTGGGTCAATCGCCACCCGGTGCCGATAACGATAAGCGGTTGCTGCTGGGCAATGGGCATACGGGCGCCATACACATGACCGACATCTAAGCGAACGGCAGCGATGGAACTCCGAACAGCGTTGCGTATCGTGGTAGGCTGACGCGTGAATTGTGATGACGATTTTTGTAGTTTTGGTAGAGCTTTTTGCTGGTGGGGAGACGGGGTTTGGGGACGGGTTGTAACAAGGACATAATAGTATATTAAACAAACAAAGCAAGGAAAGCAAATTTTCGTACTTCGAATTCAAACTCATACACAAAGCTGTACACATCTTTCTCTCTTACCAACGGGTCGTTATATAGAGTGGACGAGTGAACAAGTGACACTTTTTTGTTTGGGTGTAGAGTCGAACATCATGTTGCAAATATTGCTTCTCACAAAATCATCTCTCATTGTGCAACAAAACTAATCTCATACCATCGATTTTATTTACGTACGGACGAGAAAGAGAAGAAGGTGAATTAGTTATAATATTACAAGCTAAACGAATCTCGATTAATACCGTGGGAGATAAATCTGTTCTGCTGCTCCAATAACTCCCCAACATAAAATTATGCCCGCTGAGCGATGCTGAGAGAAAAATACAAACCGATGATGAAGTTTGGGCGCACAGTAGCATAAGGAAAAGTAAACCAGTTGATTGATTGACATCCGCTCGAATCAAATTAAATTCCCACTGAGATTAATCATACCCACACAACGTGTGATCATCGGAGTTGGGGTTTGCGGAAGATGGCATAAAATCAGGAACACACTATCAAAACCCCACCACCATAGTACCATGCAAGGACGATGAAATCGTCAGCGCAATCATCAGCAGTACACACACGAATTCAACTCAATATCCACAACCATATCGCTCTGGCTTCTGGTTGCATATTTGGGGCTCCCAACCAAGCTTCACCAAAGTTATGTCATTTGTGGCTTACGAATTGCTTTGCTGCGTTGCTGGCCAGCGGTAATCGAACGAAAGTATAATCATTGAACAAAAAGATACAAAACCAACAAAATACAGCTTCTATTTAATTATGGACAGCCCTCGAGAGATGCGACTATTTTAAATGCAAAGTCGAGAAAGATGTGAACTATTTATATGGCAACATGCATCTGTTGACCTTTACAAACGAATCAAACTGAATTGCGGCGGCTTCCATTATTTAGCACCCCTATCTTATCGTAACTGTATCGCTAGTGAAGTACATGTTGTAACCGAAGATCAATACTAACGTGAGATAGATACGGGGACGAAGGCTCACACAGACATGCTGGATGCTGGCGATCCAATTAACCATCAGCAGCAACGGCATGCAAACAAACTATGATGTCTCCATTAATCGTATACATGAATGTGAATGTGGCGTTTATTACCATTTTTGAATGTTATGTATGTTTTACTTTATTCCATTCAGAACCAATCACTTATAACACTCGAATCACACGAATCGCATTCAATGGTCATGTGCTGTACGGTGCAGACCAGCAAGGAAAAAGAAATAATTCTGTTTACAAGGGTTAAGTCACGGGTGTGTGGAAATGTATGTCAAGTGGAAGTGTGCTTCGTAAAAAAAACCAAAAGAACACAGTTCATGCGAGAATCGAGGGTATCGTAATTAAATATGATAACATATAACGCCATTTCTATACCTGCTATATGCGATAGGATGTAAGCTACTGTAAGTTACTACCGCAGGACGTCTGAAGGAGTCTTAAACCCTAGCTGACGCTGACGTGCTAGCTCTTTGCAAAACTTTTTACACCACTCATCCGATATTAGACGGTGCACAGCATCTGGTGCTTTCTATAATTTCAATGACGTTTAGTTGACGTTGTTTGGTATATCGATCCATTAAATTATTCTACACGAGGCGCAAATGTCACTCGAAACAAACATTCACCTATACCATTTGCCTTACACGGGCCATGTCTGCTAGTGCCAGAATAGGCAGAAACAGTACCACAAGCATTTACATTTCGTATAGTTAAGTGGCAAACAGCTTAGCCAACAAGCGTAGCTAAAATGTGGAACATTATGCTGCAGATATAAGTCGATATAGATATTTAGCAAATGCAAAATACTTAAGTTAAAACAGCAAACAACAATAAAAACTCTACACCAAAGAAATTCGATCACCATTTCTAACGTAATCGCATACAATCAGGCGCGGCTAGGTAGTAAAACACACACACAAGAACTAGAGAAAATATTGTACAATGTTCGACATTTTTCGGTTTCGGTTTCAATTCTTAGCCAGAATGGTTTTCGAGCTATTTCTTACTGCCATGTAAGCGGCAACGTGTGACAGCTGCTTCGTCTCATTCCTAACAGTACGATACGTTAATCGTTTATGTGGTTACGAGAGAAAATCATTTCAAAAGAATATCCTTCCCACGATATCAATACGCTTTAATGGAACTTTTGTGGCAAATGAATGTAGGCAAGAACGTTAGAAAAGCTTTAGGCTCTTTATGAATTGTTTAAACAGTTTATCTAAGTTTACCTTTTCATTACTATCCAAAACTATTAACCAATCTACTGATTTGGGAGTTTAAAAAAAAACTAACTTTGAGCTATGTCGGTTCTACGAAGCTAAGATTGGGTCAAGATTTTACCACTCAGCAGTATCAGCTGTTGCAAGGGACTGGGAGCAAATGTTGACACGAGTCCCAGGACAACAACTTCCCAGTCCTTCCCTATGCTATTAACACCACATAATCCCCAAAATGCTAACACATGAACGCTTGTGCTACAGCTTTGAGGGGGTGATATTTATACGAGTTTCTAGAACTAACCCACTCATCCTTTTTCTTGCTTTTTGGGCTGAGCAGATTATCCATCTCGGTTCGCGCCCGTCTCTGTACGTGGATGATGGAACGCAACATAAAATAACGTATGTGTTTTGGGATAAGTTTACATCCAGCTCATGAATGTTGCGCTTATGAGTTTCATTACTTCTGTTCTTGTCTCTGGAACTGCTTCTATCATACTTTGGGCTATGGTATTTGGAGAGACTTTGTTTCAGTACAGCTCAAGAATTGCTTAAATTTCCAGAACACCAATTTTCAAGGCATAACTCGCAAGCATTGGCCGTATGTGGAGTAATAAAGTGCAAACGGCGTAAATAGAGACAAGCGAATATTTCTTCAACATCTTCTGGGTTTTCAATCTCGACATCCCAGACATGGTTATAACCGTACCTATCAAGCCCTATGCGCCGGGAGTAGGTCCGGATGGGATCGTCCGTAACCTACCGTGTGGAAGACTAGTGCCACAACCATATCTGTGACGGTCCGGTAATAATTAGACTTCATAAAACTGTAATAAGACGCTCAATATGTCGCTCTTTCCATGTCATTTATCGTTATAAGTAAGTAATTTTATAAGTTGCAGTTATGCAACGCGTTAGGTAAATTATTTGTTATTTAGTTGTATTAAAATTTATAAGATCTTTTAAAATTAGTTTATTAAGTTCTCCAAAAAATTAAACACTGTGAAGCATTAAATCGTGTTAAAGTGAAGGCGTAGAACAATTCTTTCTGTTTTGAAAACAAAACAATAACACGTCAGCATCGAAAACAATTAAAATGGTATGTGAAACTACTGTGTCTTGTGTGTGTATGTGTGAGTGTAAAATTTTGACTAATAATGAATGTTCTTATATTATCAAACGAATCAAATGAAGCGATTCCAACACAAACGCAAAGGCAAGAAAGAACGATCGTGCCAGCACGAAGGAATCTCAAGAAATCATTCCATATCGAGACCTGCGCAAATGATGACCTGAAAAGAAAAGCGAGACTCGTGGTTCTGGAGCAAAAAAAAAAAAAGGAAACATTGCTGCACTAGGTTCTCGACAAAAGACGTACATTAATTTAACTTTGTTACCATAGATCACTCGTTTTTGGTTTTTTATCACTGTTGGGTAAATACAATGTTGGATGTTTTTAGCGTCGTTAGTAAGGCAGAGCTATTTTTTAATGAAAGGTAAAACGTAAAACGGCTGGGCAGGTGGTGGGGTCCTTCAACATTATTGTAGACAGCAAAACAAACCATTCGTTTTTGAAGATAAAAAACGGTTCCATATTGTGTGCAGGCGGGACTGCGTTAGCTCGAAAGCTGCAGTAACAAAATCAATAACAGTATGTACTTACTACACCTTAAAACTACATGATGTACTCCGACCAATTTATAGCTAAGATCTATTTTCAATCTTTTTCTATAAAGCATGTTTAAGCGACGAGTCGCTTTGTACACGATCGTTTCAAAGCAAAAGAAAGAAGAACAAAAAAAGTCCAAAAACGAACGAGTAAAAGAAAAACTGTAGAAAATGCCCGAATAATCCACACACAGCTAGAAATACCAGCGCACACATGACATGTAACAGCAACACATAAAGTCACACACGAGTTAGATTTTTTTCTACGATCAAACCTAACAATAATGAACACGGGAAGTTGATAAATTACAACTACGAACAGAATAGTAATGTTTGAAATTTTACATTTTCTGCACAAATAATCCTAGCACACGATCACTGTGAATTTTCGATAGTAACATGCGTGTGACCAACCGAACAACCATTGCAATGGGACAAGGGCCGAATCATCGAAGATGAACGTTAAAAAGACAACAAATACCATAATTCAAACGGAATTGCACATATAGAGGTGGAAAGCAAAAGCTACACGAC